>JAHWFP010235917.1:0-17550 GCA_023313725.1 Lithobius niger
TACGCTTTCCTTCATCTTTCAGCATTGTTCGGTGGTTGGTGGATCACAAATTTTCACCTTAAAGCCAATATACGCTTTCCTTCATCCTTCAGCATTGTTCGGTGGTTGGTGGATCACGAATTTTCGCCTTAAAACCAATTACGCTTCCCTTCATCTTTCAACATTGTTCGGTGGTTGGTGGATCACAAATTTTCGCCTAAAGCCAATTACGCTTTCCTTCATTTTTCAGCATTGTTCTGTGGTTGGTGGTTCACGAATTTTCGCCTTAAAAGCAATTGTGCTTTCCTTCATCCTTCAGCATTGTTCGGTGGTTGGCCGGTCACAAATTTTCGCCTTAAAACCTTAATTACGTTTTCCTTCACCTTTCATCATTGTTCGGTGGTTGGTGGGTCACAAATTTTCGCCTTAAAACCAATTACGCATTCCTTCATCCTTCAGCATTGATCGGTGGTTGGTTGTTCACGAATTTTGCCTTAAAACTAATTACGCGTTCATTCATTCTTCAGCATTGTTCGGTGGTTGGTGGTTCACGAATTTTTGTCTTAAAACCAATTACGCTTTCTTTCAGCATTGTAGTTCTAACTTACGGTCCGACCTGGATAAGGCCAAGTGAGCAAACTCTAGATCGGTAAGCGTTGGTTGAGCAAAAGTAGAGAAGTTTAAAGCCTATTAATACGAGAATTAAGGATCGTGCATGGGCGGGAAGCCTCACTGTAAAAATAAGTGTTTAAAAATAAATATAGTTTAGACGCACCTAGAAACGTTTTTAGATGTTTTTGGCAGAAAAACACATAAAAGCGTTTTACAAATAGCATGGGCTTAGAAGAAACCTTTCAAAACAATACCATTTTTATAACGTTGCAGCCATGTAATGCGTTTAAAATAAAACACTAGCATTTTATTTGCAACAGTAGAGACATGCTTAAAACACATGAAGTGTATAAAATAAAATAATAAGGTTTGTATTACAATGCACAGATTTTTGAAAACAGTGATTAACAAAGTAACTTGTGTTTATCATGTCTTGTTAAAATAAACGGTACCGTTTTAAGATAAAACACAATACTGTTTTTTTTTTTTAATTTTAAGCACTTTATAACCGCTATACCTGTTTCAAGCAAGTGTTTACGACATGTTGCAAATAGAACGCTAGTGTTTTATTTTAAACGCATTTCACGTCTGCAACGCTGTGTAAACGCTAACGTTTTGAAAATCCCATGCTATTTGTAAAATGCTTTTATGTGTTTTCAGCCGTAAACGTCTAAAAGCGTTACCTAGTTGTGCCTAAAATGTGTTTATTTTAAAACACGTGTTTTTACAGTGTTTGATTTATGCATAATCTTTACATTCGTACAAGTAATTCTAATATTATCACCAAAGAGACCGTAATATTCCATTGCAGCGGGAAATGCCAGTTTATTAAACGAATCGGAGGGCATAAGGACATCAGACCTAATACAGGCCTCATGGGGGTCAGGCTGATTAACGCCAGGACACTGGGGGATGAAAACGAGAGGGTGGGGGGTTCCATGTCCCAACAAACCAAGTCTCATCGTGTAACTGCGCCAGGAAGTAAGCTCTGCTCCAGGCCAACTGGTAAAATGAAGGACTGGCAAGTTCCGTTTAACCCTGTGATATTCATTGGAACATTAAACCAGACGACAGGATAAACAGATAGTTGACAGTGCCAGTTAACCAATTGCGTACCGATACCCAGACATTTACCGATACCGCTCCGACAGTGATGCCGACCGATATCTAACCGATCTCCGATCTCTAATTTTAAAGGGTAAAATTCCCCAGGACGATGTTGTTCGAATTTTGTGTTAAATACCGGAAACCGCGCGTCTTTACGGAACAGCTTTTATATCGAGAACCAAATAATACGTTTTGTTGTAGTATAATATTTATAATATTTAAAAAAAAAAAAATAGCCTAACAGTGCACAAATGAAACAAAACAAAACGTTTCGGAATCAACCCTATTCCCTCTTCAGGTTTCCGTTCAATTAAAAACATAGCAAAACTGTCACCCAACGTCAAAGATTGCTTAAAAGACAAATAGTAATACATACCGTTTAAAAAGAAAGCCCCACGCATATTCCCTTTCAAAAAAGGCAAATGCGGGGGCGAAGCAGTGATCCCCGTCCTTCCCCTTGGAAATCCAAGGGCGAAAGACACGGTTCAAGCACGTCAAGTCTATTATATTGGGGGTTGTTTTGCATATATTATCTGACTTTTATTTTCTTGCAAACTTATTTATAGTTTAAGGGCATCAATGATAAGAAGGTATTTCTTCATAAATTTATTGTCAGGTAATAAGTGTGGTTATGCACTGGGTGTTGATGTGTTAAAATAACCAAGGATTCAAGATTGATTCTGGTCCTAGTGTTTTTTTTTTTTTCAGTAAATAAAATTTATACTTTATCTAGTGGTCGGGTGTGCCCTGCATCAGTAGTGAAAACAGGTCACGGGGATTTAATTTTCGGCACTGTCAAGGAGACTGTGTGTCTTACTTGATCACAACACAAGACAAAAGAAAAAGATGATATTAATCATGATCATGAGACTGACTCACTGTCAACTGGTGTACAACATGCCGCCATCTTTGCCGCACGCTAATGCCATTGCATAGCCGGTTAACAGTGATTACCATGCTGGTGTTTTAATCATTTACGTCTTTTATTTTGATAAAGACACGCAGTATGCTTTTGGTGCCGAAAATTAGACCATTGTGTCCTGTTTTTATGCCTACAGTGAGTTTCTTAGTCATTGGGCCCCGTCTTAGCATTACACTTTTGTATGTTGTGCAACCAAACGTTTAAATGTACAACTGCCTAAATCCGTTTCTACCTCGGTGTCAAATTTCACAACATGCCAAATAGGATGAAAGACACTGCTAATCTGCACATTTTTCAGAAACAACTTTTTGGGTGAAGGCGGCTTTACTGTACTACGTTATTTCTAGTTTACGACTTTCGATGTTTGGTTTGCTTTAGGGTGACTGCACACCAAATTAGACGTTTAGTCGCACGGCATAAACTGTCTCAGCGTTCTGCAGACGTCTCCAAAATCATAACAATGAGTTGGGCGCTACACACCAAATGAGACGCTGTCGCGAGACGTATTTAGCCGTATTAGGCGTCTCACGACTAAAAAAACGAAGCTTCTTCTAGTTACGTCTGGTGGGGTCTCTCCGCCAGACGCGACGTTTTGTCTCGCAACGTTTCGTCGCGATACATTTGTCTAATTTGGTGTGCAGCCACCCTTAGGGCTTATTTTTACCGTGACCCTTTTCGGCCTGTGGCCCGGTGCTTCAGCACCCAAATCGCACCCCCCCCCCTTCCCTTAATCCGACCCTGACAATGTATAACACGTGTTGCTTAAAACCAAGCTCGGAATCAAGATAAATGCCCTAATTCTGTTCACGGAATTCAAATTTCAGAATCGTTGAAAAATCGGTATTTTTTCCCGCCATAAATCCTTCCCTGCTGAACAGCCAGCAGTCGAGTTCTTGTGTTGGAACGCGTCCTTTTTTTTTTTTTTTGTCTGCCTACTATCTCTTTCTGAAGGTTCAACCGAGAGTGACGCAGGTGGCACGTGGCACCTGTTAGCACGCGCGCACCACAGAAAACCGTTACGTCATTAGCATACCCCGGTAATGTAAAGAAGTGAGACCTTGAAAATTGAACGGACTGACATGACAGACAAACGTCGCCTGGCTTACAAAAGGGTTAAACTCGACGTGAGACATCACCTGGACACACACAAAGTTAATTTAATTTCAACCGCCGTCTGCCGCACACCTGATTCGAAATACAGAACAATCTTTTCTTTTCTTTATTTTTTTTTTCTTTTCAACAACAAAACCCCATTCACCTGTATGGCACTATTTATCTTAATGTCTGCCTGCAAGTTTCCTGTGTTTTAAAATAAGATTCGAAATTTGTTTTAGTAATGAACGGTATACGTACAGTACAACGTCTAGACCTCTCGAAAGGATTGAGCCCTAACCAGACTGGGCTGCTTGTTCGTGGCTGCATGGCGTCGCAGGATGGTTTACCAATTTACTTCAAAAGAATGCTTTATTTTTCAATTGTTAGATCTGAGTATGGCAGTGTGGTGTGGAATAATTTGTACTCATTCAAAAACTTGAAATTTTACAAAAACGTTTCATTAAATTCTTGCGCTACCAACAAAGAACTCATTTTTCCAGTTCCAAATTGTTCAGCGTTACTCAGATCGTTTCATATTACTGAGTTAACTAACAGATAATAAAAAAAATGCTAGTACGATTTTTCTTCATAAATTAGTCCATTCCACAGTAGAATGTCCTGTTCTTGCATCCATCTTAAATATTCGAATCCCTCCTATCCCAACATGTCAAACTTAAACTTTTAGTGTGCCGAGATTTCGAACAGAACTGCGAAGGAATTCCCCTTGTGTTCGTATTCCTTTCATTTACAATCAAAATTTTTTATATTGTGACATTTTTTTTGAGCAAGGTGTTTTCGTCAAATCTGCCCTTAAAACCTCTCACTCTTGACTGCTTCTTGTTTGCAGTTATCATATCAAAAACCAAAATTGGTAAGAAGGGCCGCCAAGTTCCGAATGGTTCGGCCCTTCAAAGGAGTGATATCAACACACCAAAACATTCGCCAAGTTAATCGCGCCGACTAATAGTTCGAAGGTTAAATGAAAACTAGACCATTGCTACTTTCGGTAGCAATGTTCAAGTTTTCCTTTAACGTCCAAAGTATTATTCGGTGCGATTAAGTTGGCGAATGTTTTGGTGTTTTGATATCACTCTTTTGAAGGGCCGAACCATTCAGAACTTGGTGGCCCTTTTTACCAATTTGTGTTTTGATATGATATCACTCTTTTTTTTAATTGTGTATTTACTCAACTCCACTACCGTGCAGATTTGTAATAAAGTGCCACGTCAACAAGAAATTGGTTTTCAACACTTTGCTACTACCTTTTGCCTAAGGCCGAACCATTCTCAACTTAGTCACCTTTTTATACGTTTTTGGTTTGGTTTTAAGTTTGTTGTAATTTGTTTTATTTAGTTAGTTTTGGTGTATTGACATCACTACTTTGAAGGGCGGAACCACTCTCAACTTGGTAGCCTCTTTACCAGTTTTTGGCTTTGTTTTTACAGTTGGTTTATTTTTCGTGAATTGAACGTGAATACAATTTCTTTGGCAACGTTGTTTAGATTTATCGTGATACACTAGTGTGTGCCTAGGCACGTACGTCAGTATACACGTTGTCATTGTCCGAACGTTGGCCGTCCAATGAGAGACGATGACTACAATACTAACAATGGTTATAACAATATTTTCGTACTTACGCGCCCTCCCACGCCATCCCCGTTACGCCCCAGGCTTCAAACCATAATAGGTATATACGCAGTTCGTGTTGGACTGCACCCATTCACCCAATTTCATAGATGGAAGCCTCCCCGTTATCTCGGTATCGATGAATAATCACCCTATGGGATTTAACATGGGGATGAGCGAATTAGCTAGCTAGCTAGTTACTCATTTTCAACGTTATTGAGGATCAGATTTTGCAATGAAAGGAGCTTAGCAGGCATTCCTACACGAGTTAATTTTTGTCAGGTGGGTCATTGCTCTTGATTTCAACACAGTTTAAGCTTTTGTACCGCATTATTATTTTTCCCGAAGTACCTAAAATGTGCCCAACTATGCTTCAAGATATAAGACACTGACGCTATGGCGTCGCGCTACAATGGTTTACAACCTCGACAATTGAATTGATGTGATGTTTGTTGTGATGTTTGTTGCGTAACTAGGCGCGACACACTAGTGTTTGTCTAGCTATTTACTACCATCTTTACACTGGGTGGTGCACAAAAAACTGACGACCCACCCAACTTTTTCTAAGTCCAACTTTTCTAGTTAGCACCCCTCAGATCCAGGACAGAAATCCAAGCTAAATGAAACGTGAAGATTTCTGCCCTCTCCTGGTTCTAAGGGGTGCTAACTAGAAAAGTCGGACTCAGAAAATGTTGGGTCGTCAATTTTTGTGGACCACCCTGTATATTGTGTAGCTTTTTTTTATGTTACATTTTTTTATTCCGTACTTTTTTTCTTTTTCCATGTTTTGTTTTATACTTTGTTGTTCATTTGATTATTTTAACCCGATCCCTTGCTGTTAATTCAAATTTATATGTGCTTTTTTTTTTCATTCTGTAATTGGAATTTTCATCCTGTTGAACGAAAGAAATCAAGTATAATCAAGCATCAGAGCAACAAGTTATGAATGTGTTACACAGCTTGATTGCTGGGTTAAATTGACGTGAGTGGAATCAGTGTTCAGGGTATATAAATGCATACACCGCCGAGGCCTTCATACTTTCAAATATTGTCAACGGAGCGAGCGATATGGATCATAGTTTCGTTCCTAATATGGACCTTGGTTTCGGGATTGTACTTGTAGACTGTTGGTGTTAGTGTTACGAAAGACCCGAACATGAGTTAGATTGATTATATTGTTACACCCGAAATGTGGGGCCGTCTGACGGTAGAATTACTCAGACAAGGAAAATGATGTATCCCTCCTTTTTTTCTTTTTTTTTTTTTTTTTAACTTTTCATGATTATAAACTGCTGCTCTAAATGATTTATCTTTCTGGCGTTTATAGGGACCATTGTTTGGGTTCGTGCTTCCTAAAACGACAGCTGCACGACTGCTTTCTGCCCGGGAGCCCTCAGCCGGCCCCTGGCATTTTCGGGAGGAGAAGAGCCCTGTGGTGCCTCGTGCTCATGTCGATTGTGGCCTGTCAAAAGATCCTGGGTTTTCCGCTTGGATTTCACCAGCTAAATTATGCCTCTCATCGTCGTGGGGCAGATAACCCAGTTTGGGTTCTGTGCCCTAAAATCGAATGAACAACAACAACAACAACAACAACTCTAAACAAAAACAACAGCTCAAAGGATCAAAGGATTTTAGCGAGCGTTAACCGCACCCGGTCATCTGCCCGACGAAGCCCTAAGGCCCTATGTCTGCAACAACAGCAGCCTAACACGGCAGCAACAATGGTGAAGAGGATGTGGAAGGTATACCTCCAAAAAATGCAACAATAGCCATTGAGGCGAAGCCGCGGACCCGGTATTGTTGCATCCGAGGAAGTTAAAGAAGCCCCCCCCCCACCCTCCGAGCCATTGTTGCAAACAACGGTAATAAAGGCGATTCTTGGGGCCTCCTCGCATAATGAACAATGCAGTGGAGCTTTGTAGGCAGACAGGGAGATTCGGATAGTGCTATTTCCCCCTGTTGATGTAGGTTGTGAAGATTGTGTTGATTGTGCGTGCTGTTAGATTTAAGTCCACCTAGTTTAGCGAAAGATGGAAGAGGCTCAAGTAACGAATTAAGAATAAATAAATAAATAAATAAATAACTGTACTGGCCTCATAGTTGATGTTGCATGACTACTCTGTGGATGCTCCACCATTCGAAACTGACTTCAGACGAGTCGATCAGAAAATGTGAGGGGTGGCTGTGCAAATAAAACGGTAAACTAATACAAACAAAAGATTCTCCAGTTACAAACGTTTGCTTCCTATGGCTCGTTTTACATGGTAGTGTTATTTTCAGTAAGTGTTATGCGTACGTTAGATGCTTCGGCTCGAATATTTTGTTATTGTGAAGTTGGGTTAGGTTAGTTGCTTTAGCTACAATTTCGCCGAGCAGGGACGAATTTCACAAATGGAAGGAATTTACCATATTGTAACAACGAACCAACGGTCGTAGAATTCACGGCGAAATTCGTCTCCTGCTCGGCGAAATTGTAGCTAAAGCAACAACAAGAACGGAAAACAATTTAAAAAAAAAGGATCCTCCAGTTACTACCGTTTCCTTTTATTCTACTAACTAGCTGTACCGGTCTAGCCGGTTCCCGCATACCTGAGCGAAATACTGTAGTGGGCAGTATGGAATGAAAAGGGGTGCCGACTGCCCCCTGCTTCCTCCTCCGACCCCCCTGCAACCTATCCAGTTGTGTGGTCTGATTTTCCCCAATGCACCCCCCCCCCCCGGCAATAAACTCAACAACGGTCGTGCATGCAGTGATTGTTACTGAACCAACTTTGAAACTCTTCATGTCGGCACTAAGAGATAACATTATTAAAGCAATATTTCGATTGTTACTGATTGTTACAGGCCACACCCGTTTGTTTGACATTGTCGGTCACTCGCCCTCTTTCATTATAGCGCATAATGATGAATTTGCTTTCTCAACCTAAGCGTATTATATACGTATATAGATACAGATTCGTTTTTTGCCATGTTATTGTTGGCATTATAAGATAGGCTAGGTTATAGTTTTTGGCAATTAGATCTTTGGCACTGAATTGGTTAGGATCAGTTGAGTTGAGAGTTTTTATTGGGTGTGGCACTCCCTCTGGGTTTTTTTGCCCTATAATAGCTAACGAGAGGGACAATAGTCGAAGAAATCCTAAGGGAAAACCCAGGATCTTTAACATGCCAACATCGACATGAGCAAGAGTAAGGATGACAAGCGAGCAGCAAAAATGACAAAATAACTATTATTTACATGTGTCATTTTATTATTTTAATCTTGTTTCGTTTCTTTTAAAAGTATATATACAGTCTACTTCAGTACTAAAAAGCCAAACCGTGTAGTAGGCCAAACTGAGAATCCTTTTTTTTTCGTTATCGTTTTTCGTGCATCCACCACTCACCTTTTGTTTCTTCATCTTTTAATGATGAGCGTGTGATACCTCCTGGGAAATATATTAACGCGTGCTCTTACACTTATACGACACGTACGGATCCGACAATTACGACATTTATGGTTGACGCCGTATTTTTTTGGTGGGGCAGATGGCCATGGACAAGCGCCCGTAATTAAAAATAACAATAACGAAATGCAGTTTGGGTTCGTGCTCCCTAAAGCAAAAACAACAACAACAACAACAACGACAGATGAAAACCTATTTACGTTTCCGTTTGGACTTAAATGTCATACTGCCTGAACGGGGAATCGAGCCCACGACCTTTGAAACCAAAGGCCGAGGTCCTACCGCTGAGCCAAAGGTGGCAGGACCTCGGCCTTTGGTTTTAAAGGTCGTGGGTTCGATTCCCCGCTCAGGCAGTCTGACATTTAAGTCCAAAAGGCAACGAAAATAGGATTGCATCTGTATTGATTTAACTGTTGTTGAGTCGTCGACTTTCCGTCTTGTTTAACAACAAGAAAATGTTTTAGCCTCTCTTCGTCATGTGGCAGATAACCCAGTTTCCGTTCATGCTCCTTAAAAGCAAAATTTTAAAGGAATAAGCTTCGCTACATTGAAAAGTACAAAACCGATTTAAATAGATGTTGACCACGCCTCTACACCTCAGACGAATTTTAGCGTAAGACAAAAAGATTCAAAAAAGAAACCAATAGTGCGGCTGGAATAGAAACCACAGCTGCTGAAGATGCTTATTGGTAGTCTCTCATGCTACCCGGCACACAAACAAAGCTAAACACGAAAACAGTGTCAACGTTGCCTTTCGTACACAACTGAATTTTTACGCCTATGTGCCGGCACACCAAACGTGATTAAAAACAGGGGTGGGCCACCAACTCATTAGCCCCCCACTCAGACAGACCCCCACCCCAACCCCCATCAAAAAAAATGTGCACTGACCTGTAATCCAGTGACGCAGGTTACCCGAATTAAGTACAATAAAGACGGTAGTCCGAATGCTAGACAGTTCAGAATATTCCTTAACTGGTGTCTGCTTCCCTTCTTTTCAAACGTCCTTTACTTTCTATTGCAGATTTCATCGAGGTAGAAGCAGAAGAATATATCAGCATAAACAAATTGAATTTCAACTTCATTCAACCGTAGCCGAACTAAGTTTAGTTATCGTTGGACAATGCAATTTTTTTTTATCAAAGCGTCCAAAATTTCACATAAGTTTTTTCATACTTTCAGCGAGCTCAAATTGTCACGCTTTTCCACATTTTTTTACTCGGTACGTGGCTTCCCTGAAATTTCTCTAAACCAAAATTGTTGTCCAAGTGTTTTCTTTTCTTTTTTCTTTTAGAAAAGTGAAAATAGGGACCACTTGATTGGAGTACGAAAAAGTGGCCTCTATCTTCTTCTCTTACATTATAAACCAAAGTCTCACAGCAGAAATGAATCAACCGCAACGACCCCCGGAAGGGGAACAATGAAAACGTGCGAGTGTGTCAATTCTTTGGCTTGAAGGTGAAACTGGGACGTTGTTGCCCTGAAAAGAAGTTGAAATTGGCACATTGTTGCCTCGACTAACAATTGGCTCTAACAATTATCCTTCTAACCAAACACCGTGGCAATCTCAAGGGCACGTATTACATGACGGCATGCACACTTCTTTTTCACACGGTACGCATCGCTTTAGCCACAGCGAAAGACTGAGAGTGGGGGTTGGGGGTAAGTGAGCTGTTATCATTAAGCATACGATTACGCATTAACTCAACCTAAAAGAGAATATCTGGGGGTGTTTGCTATTAATTCAAATAACCATCCACATTCAACTACGTATAGCAAAGAGGAGGAAGGGAAGGAAACCAAGAGGAGAGGGAGAGGACGGGATAAAAGGAGGAAGGGAGAGAGGCGGGAGAGGATTGGCGGAAAGGGGGAGTGTTACACAAACAAAAATCGACTGTTGCAGTGAACAGGCAGCACCGAGCAAATACTGGGAAACAACCACGGGTCAAACAAATCCCCAGGCGAAGCCGGGTACGATGCTAGTGTTCACTATAAATAAGAATTAGAAAAAATTGGAGAAGTGTGGTTTTAAACATTTTCAGCTAGTGCGTTGTTTGTAGGCCATCCTGTATATTAAGGAGGAGGCGGGGGGGGGGGGGGCGACCTCCGAAAGAAAAGCATATTTAGATTTAAAAAAGGCTTTTTGTAGTACACTAGTTATTTAATTTAGTATGAACTGTATTTTAAAAATGAATTTCGAGCGTCCCCGCCCGCACGTCCTCCTGTCATTAAAAGATATGGTGGACCATAAAAACACACAAGCTAAAAAATTTCTCTAAACTTTTGTCCCAATTTTTTTTTTTAGAAAAGTGAAAATAGGGACCACTTGACCGGAGTACGAAAAAAGTGGCCTTCCCCTTTGTTCACAATAAATAAAAATTTTAAAAAATTTTAAAAGTATGGATTTAAACGTTTTTCGGCTAGCGCGTTGTTTGTAGGCCATCCTATATATTAAGGAGGAGGGTCCCCAAGGGCTTAATTCGCCACCGGTCACACCTAACGTAGCTACGCCACTGTTCCCTGCGTCCAGTAAACTGGTTCAATCGTCAAGGCACCTGCGCATCTACACTGTTGTGGCAGGCACAACAGTGCAGATGCGCAGGTTGCCAGCCCCAAAACTACACTATTTTGGATCCAACAGGCTGCATTCATACAAATAAATTAGTTACGAATGAAGCACTCCAAACTTTTACCTTTTTGGACTTAAATGCCTTTTTTTACATTTAAGTAAAAAAAAATAAAGGCAACGGTTGAGAAGATTGCATCGTTATTGATTCAACGATTACTGGAGCCCATTTGGCTTTCCGTGTCGTGGTTCTAAATCTATTTATTAACGTTGTTCACTATCGTCGCAGTTCGTTGGTTTCATGTCAACCTATTCAACGCTATTTTTCCTAATAATTCTTTTTGTGCTTGTACTAAGCACGACTATTGCTCAGCACACAAAACACGCAAAAATTTTCCATTATCTACTTTCAGCAAAATTTCTGGTTCGATGGCACGCCGATGCGTGATACGTATATAATTAGAAGTGAGCCAACATTTTCAAAAACAGTTGGGCTTTATTCAACGAGGGAGGTTTATTTATTTATTATTTTTTTAAGTAAAAATCACACAAAATAGGGCTTCTAATTGCGTGACACTTCAAAAGAACCACGTTGTCAATGCAACAATGAACTCTTCAGTTTCCTGGGTGGTGGGGGGATCGGGTAGGGGGGTTAGAGAGAGAGAGAGGGGTAGGTGCAGAGAGGTTTACTTCGTTGTAACGAGGTGGTGCTTCGTCATGCATGGTCGTTCTGCTGTAATGAGGCAGCGTTCTCGATTAGTTGATTGGAACCCCCTAATGATTGCAATCCAATAAAAATTCATGCAAATTGCATATTGTTGGCCCGTGGCGGGAAACGCTCATATGCCGCGTGCAGGTGTTACGTTCCCAGCCAATCAGTGGCACGGGCGAGTACACGCGCCGATCGTTAGCCAACGGTGATTTACGTTTCTGCTCGCAGATGGCGCTGTGATTCAGCGGCAGCGCCTCGAACTAAAACCGCGAGTGGAAAGGATTGAAGTTTGCGAGGTGGGAGGATTTTTTTTTAAAGGACAAATCAGAAGAACTAAAATTTCAGTGGCAAAAAAAAAATACTACAGAGACCTAAGAAATTAACGAGGATGAATTTTTTTTTAACTGGTTTGCACTAAATATAGCTTCTCATTGACTTTTATCTGTTGCGTTGGCGTTTGGACCAAAAGAGCTCGTCGAGACGATTAAAATGGTGTTTTAAAACATAAAAAATCGGTCAAAAATTAAGAAAAAGATACTAACTTTGTAACGGCTTACATGTACAGTAATGTGCAGCTCACGGAGCCAGCACTCTGTGGTGCACCTTGCCGATAACATAGCTGTTACGCGCCACTAACGGGAGTTGGCCACGGGAGTTGGCCAAGTGCAAACAGCCGGGTAACGAGCCAGTGCCTCTGTTAAACCAGTTGGAACCAGATCGCGACTGCTAGCCAGTCACGTGACGTAAAGCCTTAGGCAAGAGCTATTGTTCTCCACCACCAGTACGTATAAATACTGGTGGCCGAACGGTGGCTCCTCAGTTGGTGTTGGGGGTTCAGACTAAAAGGTCAGAACGTTTGGAGCCTACAGGATCTGTTCGAAGGATAAATTCTTGCTGATGCCTAACATGTGGTACTCTGGCCATAGTGCCCTAGATATGCAGTAAGGAATAAATTGGAATTGAGCTCTTGAAATGTGAAACCGCACTTAATCGCACCGAATAATACTGTGAACGTTAATTGAAAACTTGTACAAACTAACTAAATTAACTTTGCTACACGGGGGTGGCAATTTTAAACTGGTTGGTTTCAGTGCTGACCTTCAAACAACCGTAATGGCGTTACGAACCAAACCAGCCTTGTCTTTAAAAAAAATTCTTGAGGTCTCCGCAAAGACCTTACAAAAATCCTTCGGGTTTACACTCCCTAGAATCACCGCACGCTACGATCAAACGAAAACCACTTTCCTGTATCAAGCAATGCACGCTAACGATAACAGAATCACAACATAGCTCAACAAATCACATATAAAATTGAAGTAATTTTGCTTTACTTTTAACTGCGTAACATTTAAAGGAATATTTTCCAATAAATGCTTTAGCAGATTATGCATCACATTCTCAAAAAATCAGTTATATCGTTGTATTTCAAGTGCTGTTGTAGCGCCACCAAACTAGGCATTCACTGATCTTTAAACGGAAAGACTGGACCGATCACTCATACTTTAGCACAAACCTAATTTCCATGTCAGAAATAAGCTAGGCTCCACATGCCAAAAAAAAAAACGAAATTTTTTTTTTGGGGGGGGGGGGGCGGGGAATGGATTATTTTCGGATTATTTTCTCATATGTGAAATAATGTCTTTTTTTTGTTGTTGTTTTTATCAAAAATAAAAAGTCCATTTCTTTATTATAGTCATATTATAAACAAAATGCAGTCGTATCCTGATGCAGCTGATGATTTGGCTAAGCGTGAACCTAACAACTTTACAAACAATCAGTGACAGTGTACTGAAGCGTCATAACTATTTGAAGGAGGTGTTAAATCCGTTTCACGACAACACAGCACAGATACTCAACCTTGATACAATGACAGTGATGATTGAGGGCATCAAAGTCAATGCACATATCTATTTCATTCATATCTATTTCAAGAAGTTATTAAATTCGTTTGAAGACGACACAGGACAGATGCTAAACCTTGTTACAAAGACATTAATGACTGAGGACATCAGAGTCGTTGTACTTAGAAGAAATTAAGTAGGACAAATACTGTATGTACAGTTCTTCGAAGACAGAGGCCATCAGACTTTCTCTTATTACAATCTTCAAGGACTTCGATACATCACTTCAGTCAAAAGCAACATGAATTTCATGGTACGTTCCACACTTTCGATCAGTGGCATCCATAAAGGAAGTGGCAAGTTGGGGTTCTTTATGAGGTTCTTTATGGAAGAACTTCAATTCTGCCATTGCAACGTTATATGGTTTTTTTTATCTTGGTCTTTACTGACAGATGCACTTATTTCGTTCGGCTTTTCTTCAAGAATTCTCGAAAGTGCGCTCTTTTTTTAGCCATGCTTTAACGAGCCATTTATGGCAAAAGCGATCTTGGGAACAAAGAAAATTCGTATAGGAGCCAATTGATTGCTTTAGATCTATTCATGGAAGAGATCGTGCCACAACCAACATTCAAACCAGTAATGTATTACATTCGTTCAATTCCACTGTCGAATCTCTTAATTTAACTTCAACTTTGTCTAAATCTTTCCACATTTGAAGTTTTTTGATCTAATGTTAGACAGTTTGCCCAACACATTCACCGAAGTCTAATGTACTCATTCGCTCGAGGAACTGTACCTATAGTATTTGTCCTACTTAATTTCTTCTACGTACAATGACTTTGATGTCCTCAGTCATTAGTGTCTTTGTAACAAGGTTGAGCATCTGTCCAGTGTCGTCTTCAAACGGATTTAATAACTCCTTGAAATAGATATGAAGCTTCAGTGTACTGTCATTGACTGTTTGTAAAGTTGCTATAGGTTTAACTTGAGTTGTTTTAGATTTCTTGATGTGTTTAAATCAGCTATGTTCTGTGCTTGACTGGCCAACCTTGTCATTTCAGGTACTATAAGAAAGAATCTTGCACATGCATTGGGATGTAAGTTCATATACCATGAATATCTCCAGATACTTTAATGCTTCGGTTAATGTTGTCTAATGCGTGGTCGCCACCAATACTACAAACGGCAATGGTCTTGTTCACTTTCCAATTGCCTTTTTCAAATTCAGCAAGTATATCTGGAGCATTTTTTCCTAAATCATTCATCTCAGCTAAATAAATTGCAAGGGTTCTTGCGTAGTTTCATTTGTCATGACCAAAGAAATACTTTGTCAGTTCGTTAAGTGAAATAATGTGCAAATCCCAGTTCCCAGTTCTCACACTTCTAGTAAAATCCCAAAGATCAACCACCATCTGCACCTGCGTCTATTGGAAAAGCGTAACTGAGATTGGATTAGTGGCATCAGCAACTTCGAATTCTTAAAAAACTTTAATCACATGTACAGTCCTTAAAATATTGGACACTTCTTTTCTAAAGCATACGACGCACCTGATAGATAAAAAATGAAACATTATTTGAGTTCCCTGTGATGTGCGCCTAATCATTGGTTACCATGGTGACAAAAGATGGGCAGTCTAAGTGCGTTAGGCCACTCTCAGTATAGGTTAGGCCTATCGCCATTACTATGCGAAGCGTAGCGGTAAAAGGCAACACCCAGTTCGTAAATATTACGCGGTACTTGAATTAACGGGAAATAGTACAAAATAAATTAATAATAATTGTCTTAAAACTTAGTATTGTAACGGAGCACATGAAATTTTGAATCTAAAAAACAATATTTTCATTGAAAATAAAATACGTATTTACTTTGGTTGAAACTGCTTATTTATGAAGGCGGCGGTAGAAAATAACAATCCTATATAAACACTAAACGAACCAGTAACTGCATCTGGCAACAATTTGTACACTTTCATCATTTCGTGCACACAGGCATTGTGAATTCAAGCGGGAAGCCACTGTATTACGCAAGTTGAAGTGTTGTTTAAAGGAGACGGTATATATTCTTGTTTCAAATACAACTCGAGCCTATTTAGTTTTAAGTATCGATAAATTTTCTCAACCACACGTTACGTTCTCAAGCTGATAAAAACACCTCGCGCAAGTGCTCGGTATTTTTTCAGCTTAGGAATGCAACTCATGATTAAGAAAATTTATCGATAAAAAACAACGCTCTCGTGATATTACTTCTGAAAAACACACGAGCATGCTACAGTTGGGATAACACACTTTGCCAACAACGTCATCTAGTTATGGTTGCATATATGGTTGCATATTAAAATTCGTAAATTTCACAATTGTCTTGTTTTATCATGTGAAAAGCGGTTTGCAACGGATTTGAATTGTTCGACTGTTTTTTTTCCGAGGAATTTCCGAGGCAGTCCAACGGAAATTTACAAAATCGTTGCCTGGGATGCGCCATTTTACTTACAGTCAGCATATCCAGCGGCTAAACCTTGTGTCACTTGAAATGCGGCGACTTAACCCTTTCACTAATGAATTATTAGAGTCGATTAGACTATTATGCGAACGGTTTGTCTGTCTGTCTGGGTTTCTGTCTGTCTGTGTGTTCGTGCTATTTCGTTTTAACGAATTATCGGATTTCTGTCAAATTTTGCACACAGATTCTATGGCACATTTCTAGGTCTAAGTTCGAAAATGGGTCGAATCCGTTGGGGAAATCCTCCACTAGAAATAATCAAAGAGTTTTGTTCGTATGTACGAGGTTCGTTATTTTTTCTTCAGCCGACTGACGCCATCCATCCACGACCAATTACTGGGAACTATGTAGCCTTTGTCAGCGGCTGATGTCACCACCAATCGACCAATGACTGGCAACAAGTGGAAAATATTCTACAGATCACTGACGTAGGCACGCGGCTCCACTGATGTCATTCGTACGAATTGGATAACAAGCTTGTATAGTCATTTTGGCATGCGAAATTAGCGTAGACTTGGGCTACTTGTTTGGACGATCGTTCATGACTTTAATGCTTTGTATTTTTTTGGAGGGGGAAGGAGAAATATTTAAAACAATTTCTACTGTATGACATTTTTTTTGCTGCCCCGGGAGGGGCGGGGGGGGGGGGGGTGACGTAAATTCATAAAACTACTTTTGGGTAATGACTGTGCTATCTAGATATTTCATCCTTATCAGTCATGCGATGTGGCCACGTCGCAGTCGGATAAATGAAATGTTCAAAATGTCGAGACTAAACGGTTTGGAAGCTTCCCGTATCATAAAACTGTCAAACGGTGCCGAATATTTTTAATGTTGGTTCAGTTCACTAGTGTCCTCATTAAACTTACAGTTTAAAATGAAACCGATTGAAGAATCGTAGTGGGTTCGTCTTTAATTGAGAGGTGTGCGCCGCCGTGCCATCCAACGCAGTTGATCAAAACATGTATGGGGGGTGGGGGGGATTGAAGCAAAAAAGCTAGAAATGCAAGCGACCACTGGTTTTACGGTTGCATACGCGTCGTGGAACCGCGGCCCGTGTTACACAGTTAGTAGCCGTATCGATCGCTGTATTCGCAAGAGAAAACAAACCGACTCTCACTATAATTGGTTTAAACAGGTTTATTCC
>JAHWFP010235917.1:17950-33060 GCA_023313725.1 Lithobius niger
TGGCCGCGAGACATGCAAATACGTCGAGGGGCGAAGCCCCGAGACTATTTGCATGTCGAGCGGCCAAATCTTCGCAGCCGTCGTTTAAAAATCGATAACCAATAGTTCTTTAATAAATAACATATTTATATCAAGGTTGGGACGTCAAGCTAACTCGTATTTAATTAAAACGTGTTTGTGTTTTGTGAAAGGTCATTCCATTTTAGTTTACTGAGGGTGGAGTGGTTGGAAAACGAGTCGTCGTTTGCGTCCGTTTGTGGGTTCACCGTATTTCACGCTAGCCAGGTCGCTTGTGTTTTCAAAGCTTTTCGGAGTGATAGAACTTCGATAAAAGGCTGCAGGGGTAGAATGACATTCTGGGAAGGTATGTAATTCATTTTGAGCGTTTGTAATTTGAGAATTGTTTAAAAACTAGGTAATAGGGTAGCGATATGAATGAAGGTCATTGCATTTTAGTTTGCGGAGGGAGGGGGAGGGGGGAGTTAACGCAGCGTGAATGGCTTAGATATTGGCCAGACGTATAAGAGTTTGCAGGGATGGGATTTCATTCCTTTTAAGTAATTAAGTTTTGTGCGTTTTTATTGCGATACGTTTTTCTTTTCACGATGTAATTTGGTCGTTGGTGTGTGTTCCAGGTCGCGTGATCCGGAAGTGTCAAAAGTGTGGGTTATTGGCAAAAGTGTTGGTTATCGGCAAAAGTGTGTGGTAACTTGATAACCCACACTTTTTGCGATGACGCACACTTCCGGTGTTGGTTAACGGGATTTAACCAACGGAAATTTAGCATGGCGTTGAGTTAGCGTGACGTCACAGCCGTGGTATAATTTTTGATAAAAAAAACTGCGTAGACATCAACCCATTGTTGGTACGGTCGAGGCAATTTTAAACTGGTTGTTTTCAATTCTGACTTCCAGGAAACCGAAATGGCATTACGAACAGTCCCAGACCCATTTTGGCCCTGAAGGACACAAAACCAAACCAGTACTGTCTTTTACAAAATTCTGAGGTCTCCACAAAGACCTTACAAAAATTCTTAGTTCTCTCTGTTATTGTGGAACGACTAGTAGTGAACCAACGAAAACCACTTTCCTGTATAGAGCAATGCACGATAACGATAAGAGAATCACAACAGCAGGTCAACGAATCACATATAAAATTGAAGTAATTTTAATTTCCTCTTAACTGCGTAACACTTAAAGAAATATTTTCCAATAAATGGTTTAGCAAATTATGCATCACATACTCAACAAATTAGTTATATCATTGCATTTCAAGTTCTCATACTAGCTGTTATAGCGCCGCCAAACTACAAATGCACTGATCTTTAAACGGAAAGACCGGATCGATCACTCACACATTAGTAGAAACCTAATTTCCATGTAAGAAATAACCCAGGCTACGTACACCAAAGAAAGGGAAATTTTTTTTGGCGGGTTGGAGGGGTGGATTATTTTCGGATTATTTTCTCATCATGTGAAATAATGTTTTTTGGAGCATTTATTTTTCAGAAATAAAATAATTAATAAATAACTAGCTGTACCCCCGGCGTAACATACGCCGGTCTAGCCTGTTCCTGCATACCTGTGCGAAATACTATAGTGGGTAGTATGGAATGAAAAGGCTGCCCCCTGCTTCCTCCTCCGAACCCCCCTGCAGCCTACCCAGTTGTATGGTCTGATTTTCCCCCATGCCCCCCAACCCCTTTCTCGTCCCGCACCGCCTCCCCAGTCCCCGCCTTGGATTCCCCATCCCCCGTCCTCCGTCCCCATCCCTGCTCCCCCTCCATTTGTCCCCCTGTTGATTTGTCTTTTTTCAATGGAGGACGCTCAATTGCCCGTGTCTCTGACACCAAGCGCAATAAATCCAACAACGGTCGTGCATGCAGTGATTGTTACTGAACCAACTTTGAAACTCTTCAAGTCTGCTCTAAGAGGTAGCATTATTAAAGTAATATTTCGATTGTTACTGATTGTTACAGGCCACACCCGTTTGTTTGACATTGTCGGTCACTCGCCCTTTCATTGTAGTGCATAATTCATAATGATGAATTTGCTTGCCCAACCTAAGTGTATTATATATATAGATTATAGTCATATCAGAGATACTATACTTATAAGTATAGTATCTCTGGTCATATTAGCACACTAAATGCAGTCGCGTGCAATCGTAGGCAATCATGTTAGCACGGCCGGCATGCAGCGCTATTAGTTAAAGGTTTGTCCTCAACCTCCCATGTTAAAGCATAAATTTCGAGGCCTAATTTATCTGCCGTCTTTCAGACTTTTCCACTCAAATTTAGTACACAAGCTTTATTGGACTTGTTTTCCGAACTTTTATGAATTTCTAATTTGCACGTCGGAGATCTGAACTTGAGATGGAATCGTGATTTTAATTTGTGGCTTCTTCTTGGCAAGACATTTTTCTGCTGCGCTCTCTGCAGATCAAACTATTTTTCCTATAAAGCTGGTTCTTAGCACATTTTACAGGTATTGCTCTGTAGATGTGCCTTTACGTAGGGTCTTTTCTAATTGGTCAAATGGTTCAGGGGTTAGGGAGCTCTAAACGAAAAGATTGATTGTTTTACATTGTTTTAATTATTGTTATTATTCAACAATCCTGATCAGCAAACGCCAGCTGCAAGACGTAGACCGAATATTAAAGCAACATACCGCCTGCCTTATAACCTTCCGCCTGCCTCACAACACCCACGCGAGATAACATCCGCGTATTTACCACAGCTAAGGTCAACTGAGACGGTAGCTTCGTTGCTCGCAGTGAAAAACATAGCTACTGTCTCAATTGGCATTGCGCGTAATAGTCCAACCACCGTGAACCTATTGATCGTGTCGTCAAAAACCGGAATGATTCTTGTATTTTAAAATCACAATTTATAATTTTCTAGAGTAGTGTCTTATAATTTTTCTTCGGCGATCTATTGGAATAATTAATTTTAATTTTTACCGCATTAGTCTATTAGATTGTAGATCTCATGGTAATTATTAGAAAATTAGTAGATGTACACACAGACATGAAACGTCATGATTATTGTACGCGCGCATTGCATCATTTAGTGACGGCTCGTTCTTAAATATAGTTAACAGTATTCAACAGAAAATCTCCTAGACGCCACATTTTAAAACTTTTTTTTAGCAAGGGGAAGACTAACGATAAGTAAATAGACCTTTGGGGCCGTACTTGATGTGGAGGATCGAGAAAAATGGCACTGGGAGGTATATCCCTTTAAAGGGTTTGTTTCCATTGGTTTGCGCAGTAAATGATAAAGATACAAAACATTAAAACAAGCTAATCGATAACTGCATGGTATGCCAAAGTAGTACACATTAGAAAACAAAAACGAACTCGTTTGACGCTTAAGGTAAGGTTTAACTGGTTTAACATAATAATTGTTTATGTGTTGTAACTGGCTGCTTGCCCTCTGCCCTGATTTGTGCCCTTCATATTGAGGCAGGTGAGCTCCCTGTAGGTCTTCGTGCTGCTGAGCTTATAACGTAACTTTTCCTCCGTGGAGTCAAGGTGCTGATGAAGTTGTCGGTAAATTTTGTCTGATTACTGCGTTGTGGGACCATTGGCCAGGGCCAGTCTTGGCTCTACGGGCCTAGGTGTCTCTCTCCTTATGGACCCGCTTTTGCATGGTTTTGCATGCTCATTCTTGTTGCACCTCCATGTCCTTGGGTGTGGTTTCCTGAAGTGTAGCAGGTCTTCGCCGTGCAACCAGACCCATTGGCAGTTGAGGTTTTTTGTGACTTTCCATCACGTAATTTGGGAATGGGGAGTGGGTGTCTTCATTCCTGGTTTGAAGGGCTGTGTAAGTCACTTTCTATCGAATGCCTCATCAGTGTTCGTATGTGAGTTGGTGGGCATATCCGTGGCACTAGATGTAGCATTAGACCTGTCCCTCCCTATTTTTGCCTGTTGGTCTGCCTCAGCCTCTAGTTTACGCTTCCTTCAACAGTGTGTAAGACGTTTTGCCCTCGGTCATTCTTTTGTTTTGGACATTGCATTGAAACAATTTCAGGCTTTGGGGGACAGACATGTCTTTCTGTCCTGATCCCAGGACGTTGTGGACGGAAATGATGCAGCTAATGATTTTGCTAAGCGTAGTCATGCCACACACTCATCAGGTTTTTATGCCCAGATGTCCCGTGACTTGCGTCCCGTGATTGTGGCGCAGTCACGAGAGCAGTGGGAGCATGAATGGGCAGCGGGAGTAACTGGGAGTACGCTTTTTACGATACACCCACCAAGACCATGCTGCAACTTCGTGGAGCTCTTCCCAGTAGTTTTGCAGGGCTAGTGTCCAGGCTGAGCACTGGCCACTCCTACCTACATGGTCACTCCTTCCGCCTAGGCTGGGCGACGTCCTCGAGCTGTCTCTGTGGCGCCGAGGAGATGGTCACATTTTCTTTTTGATTGCCCGCTGCTGTCAGCACTTCGACAGACCATGTTAAGTAGGTTTAATTTAGGAAATGATCTGAAACGTGCTCTGGGTGTCCCACCCCACTCCGAAGCTTCCCTTGTGCAGCTGCGTGCCTTTTGTCGTACATCGAGCAGGTCCATTTAGTAGGTTAGGTAGGTTTAGAGGGTATTGCTAATGTCTGGTGATGGAGCTCTGGTGACAGCTTATCATGTACGCCCATTCATATTTCTCTGCTTTTTGTATGGATGGCATGTTTACTATTACTTTGAGTTTAGTTTTAAAATTAGAGAGAGTGCATGGCCACAGCCCCTATAGGCTCTTTAATAAACAGGTAAACAGTTAACTTGGTGCTAAATTGTCCCGCTCGTTGTTTACTACGGGCTCGCTGTTCCTGAAGGGTTCACCGTTCGCTATAAAAAAACTAAAACTTAAATTCATGTTAACTCGTTGTTGTGAAGCAAAGTGAAACGATCATGGTTTTCGCTTAAAACTAGAGGATTTAAGCAAAATCCATGATCGTTTCACTTTGCTTCGCAACAATGAGTTAAAGTACCAGACAAAGATAAAACTAGAGGATTTATGTTTGTCTGGTACTTTATCTGACAGCCATTGATTTACAATTATCGCAAATTTGACGATAGTGGGGTATATAATATGTAGCCAATCAGCCTAGAATTTGGTGAAATAGGCGGTCTTTGCGTCCTGACATCATTAGCTGATTCTCAATAAAATAATGCCACCTGTGTCTAAGTGGAAAAGGAACAAAGAAAATTGATTTTCTAGTTTTGACGAATGGAAGTAGTACTGATTAAATAGTTCTGTCGAGAAAAAATATTTTCTGCAACAGATCTGGCTGAAATTTGTCATTCAGTGATCAGTGCCAGTCAGCCGGTTCTGCCTAGTGGAAATGTGTGCGCTGATGGTGTGTCTGGAGCATCTGGTATGGTTGGTGCATCTAATGCTGGGTTGGGGGTCAGAGGAGGGCCGAGTGTGAGCCTGGTGGAGCCAACAGAGGCTGCGCAGTCAAGTGAGGATAGCATGATGGCCCCGAATATCGTGGATACCGGCAGCATGGACAGTGTCTCTGTGGTGTAGTTTCAGGGGTCTTACGTGTGTGGAGTCGGTGGCACAGGCATAGATAATGCCTGTTGTGGTGGTGCCGGAGTGGAATTAGTGTGGAACTAGTTGTGTAGTGTTCCTTGTGTTCTTGGGTCGTCAGGCCCGTCTAGTCCTTAGTGTAAGTTAGGTTTAGTGTTTCGCTCGAGCCAGCAGACTCCTATAGGTGCAGCCATGGTTGTCACTGTAGTGCGTTACAAGGTGTCAACGTGTTGGTCGGGTCTCTTTGGGTTTCTGAGAGGCCACTAAGTGTGTTCTTGTGTAGGTGTAGGGTCGATGGTGTTGTTGTGTTTAGCTTTAAGTTTAGTTTAAGTTAGGTTAGTATCTAGATTGGGCATGTAGCATCCTGGCTCGTAGGCTCCGATAAGATGAATAAATAAATAAGCACGACAAAGGAAAAGTTAAATCATGATGACAAGGGCGGTGTCTGCATTGGTTTACGCAGACTCCTATACGTGCGGACATGGTTATTACTGTAGTGTGTTACAAGGTGTCACCGTGTTACTCGGGTCTCTTTGGGTTTCTGCGAGGCCACCAGGTGTGTTCTTGTGTAGGTGTGGGGGTCGATGGTGTTGTTGTGTTTAGCTTCAAGTTTAGTTTAAGTTAGGTTAGTATCCAGATTGGGCATGTAGCATCCTGGCTCGTAGGCTCCGATGAGATGAATAAATAAATAAGTACGACAAAGGAAAAGTTACTTTCTGTGTAGACAATGCGTTGAATCATGATGACAAGGGCGGTGTCTGGATTGGTTTGGTTTTATTTACAGGGACAAAACCCTATCTATTCGCTCGTCATATCCCATTCCTCTTTTATTAAGGACAGAGCTTATTACGTTAGAGCAGAAAGAATACTGTTCGTATACAGTAGCATCGTTTATTGTTTATGGTATTACGTCAATTGCAACCTACTGTGTTCATTGAAGCGAAGCCGAAGGCCGAGCCGAGCTTCGTTTATGAATACACTCGATGCAATCTTTGTAATCGCATCACGCAATAACGACTGCATCAATTAAAATCAGATTTTGCACCTAGCGGTGGTTTGTAAAAACAAAAACAAAAAAACATTAAATCAGACATGTTGTTGAGGAACAACGCCATCCAGCGACACGCTACGAAAGGAAATGCACAAAGAAACAAGACGCGATGAACAACCAAAAAGATAAGCCATAAAGCTGTCTCTAATGCACTCGCAACGCACTCGCAAACAACTGCCTGTGCCCAATGTATTGTTTCAACATTATTTTTCTTTTAAATAAATGTTTACGCAACTTTAATTTATTGTGTGATTAACAATCGTTTCGCTCCATTTTGTCGACAGTGTAACAAAAGACGCCCTAGTAAGAAATGCACTTCAGACCTTTATGAAGCCAGCAGAGGACGTACACATTTAAAAAGTACCTTTCATTATTAAAAAAAAAAAAAAGGGAACAACAGGCCACTGGGCACAAACTCAGTATATCAAGAATGCACCGAAAAAAAAAAAGGAAAAAACGCACCAAAAACGTACAAAAAAATGCTTGGTAAATTAAAAAAAAAAACCTTTAAATTGCTTGCTAGGCACTGGCAAAAATAAAATGCAGCCCAAAAAAAAATAAATAAATAAGTGACATCAGAAACAAAACCCCCAAGGGTGAAAGAATCCGCCGAGGTTCAGCCAGTAAAAGTAGTGATATCAGAATAAAAATGGCTGCCACAGACTTGTCTGCATGGTGAACCAAACTTAGCTCATGTACTGACTGAAAAAATGTTGCCCAAATAAAGTAGTGACGTCCAAGGACGTGAACAGGCCCCGAGAGAACGGACCAACTTACTTTTTTTTGGGGGGGGGGAACCTTTTTTGTGTGTTTTAACTCCTTTCTAGCAGTTTTTAATCCTTTTTTTCTGCCTTTTGTTTGGTACTTTTGTGCCGCCGCTCCAGCAAATGTCAGCCATTTTTTTTACAAAAAGGGCAGTCTGGTATGAGGGCAGGGCCCGTGTAGACGTCTTTGTCACCGTCTGCCTTGCCCCATCCCCCCCCCCACCAAACGGGAAAAATAAACGATTAAGCTGCTAACGGGGCACTGACAAAAATAAGGTGCAACCCAAAAAAAAATGAGTGATATCAGAAACAACTCACATGGGTGAAAGAACCTGTTAAGTTTCAGCCAATCAAAGTACAGATATCATGGCGGCCACCAAGTTGATGCATCATGTACCAAGCCTAATGAGAAAGTGTTTGCCTGAGAAAGCAGTGATATCACCTCCGGCTGCAAAGAACCACCAAGCTAATCCCACCGACTATTACTTCAGACGTTGAATGAATAACTTTACCAATGCTCCGAATTGTAGCAATGGTCATGGTTGTTCTAACACTCGGTCGAATTAGCTTGTCCGTTGTTTGTTGGCAGGGGTGGTATAACTACTTTCTTAGGGGACCACTCTACAGTTAGGCTTGGTACTTTATGCAGCAACTTGGTGGTAGCCATTTTTGTTCTGATATCACTACTTTGATTGGCTGAAACTTGGTGGGTTCTTTCACCCTTGTGTCTTTTACTTCTGATTATTACGGATCTGTACAGTAACAAATTTATCACTTATCAAGCCGATTGGGCTTTCCTTCCACCTGTTCAGTAGTGATGTTTGTCAACTTAATGTTGCAAATTATTTTATGTTTGTATTAATAAGTAATAGATATCCGTGATGTAGAGGAGGTTAACCTGAAATAATTGATCGTTTGTGAGAAACGGGCAGTCCATACGTCGAGGGGGTGGCGAAATCTCACGAGCGTGCCAGCACGAGTGTGGATTCACACCCCCCGAGACGTTTGGTCTGTCGCGTTTCAAGCAAACGATCAATTATTTCAGGTTTATCGCCTATTTTCACGGATGTGTGTTTTAATGCTAGGGTGTGATGTCAAGCTAACTTATCGACTTATATGAGTTTAAAAAAAATTGTATTTGTAATTTTATTCGTGAATCACAATGACTTTAAGAAAATGTAAATTCCTGAACAGTACGGTAACTTCCGGGTAGAAACTTCCTGTCCACGTAAATCACAGTAAGGTAAGGACTCCCCATTCCCCAGTCCGAGTCACCGACTTCTTGGGTTTAAGGTAAAACCGTATTTTTTACTACTTTGACAGTTTAAATAAGATTGAGTATAAAACGTGCTATTCACTCGAGTCTCGTAGGTTTTAGGTCTATTTCAAAGTGTCACCAGTCTAGTTTTCGTACCGTCGGGGCAAAAGGTTGGCGGGTTAGGCTTAGCTTGCAACATTTTTTTCGCCCCGTGTTGGGACCATGGAAAATGTCGCCTGTCGCAAACGTGTCTGTTTACATTAGTTTGTGTTGGTGTGCTGGCTGAATTTGTGTCGTGTAGTTCTGAAAAGTCGGTCATTATGTCACGTGGTGGATTAGAGGTTATCAAAAAAGTGTTAGGTTATCAAAAAAGAGTGGGTTATCAAAATTAATCCAAGGTGACGTGTGTGGGTTTTCAGATTAACCGTATGTAACGACTACACTTTTAGCATTGGGATGTGTTAGCGTGGCATCACCACCGTGCATTAAGTAGTAGATATCCGTGAGTCCTTGTCGATTTAACGGCTATAATTGAGCAAGAAACGGGCTGGTCCAATGTCGAGGGGGTGGAGGAAAACACGAGTGGGCGAAGCCCACTAGTTTTTCACTTCACCCCCGAGATAGTGGACTAGCCGTTTCGAGCTCAAGAGCAATTATAGCCGTTAAATCGACAAGGACTCACGGATATATATTTTAATGCTAAGGTTTGACGTCGAGCTGATTTATCATGTTATTATAGTTTTTTAAAGACTTGTTTCACGAATTTAAGATTTTCTACATGCGACTTATGAAAATTCCTGAATGGAAGTTCCGGTTTAGAAACGGGGTTGGAAGCTTCCTGTGTATGAAGGCCGACCGAAGGGAAGAGACGCTGCGTAATACCGATGTTTGTGTTTAAGGTAAAACTGTATTTTTTTTCTACTTTAATAGTTTAAATAAGATGAGTATATAAAATGCGCTATTCGCTTGAGTCTCGTAGGTTTTTAGGTGTATTTCAACGTGTCAGTAGCCTAGTTTTTGTGCCGTCGGAACGAAAGATTGCCGGGTTGGGCCATTCTTCCGTGGGTGGGGGTCTAGCATAGTACGCGAGTTTTTTGGTTTTTTTTCGTGTTAGGCTAGAAAGAAAAATGTTGCAGGTTGTAATGTGCCCGTTTATGCTGGTTGCATTTGTTTCGTGTACGGTAATTTTACAAAGTCGGGTCATAATTATGTCACATGGTGGAGCATTGGTTTTGTAGACCTACGTAAAACGTGTTAGATTATCAAAAAAGTGTGGATTATCAAAATTAACCCACTGTGACGTGTGTGGGTTTTCAGATTAACCGCATATAACAACTATACTTTCAGCATGGGAATGTATTAGCGTGGCATCACCACCGTGCATTAAATAATTTTACTTGTTGGTGAGATTGGAAGAGGCTTGTGAAAATGTGGAATTACATGGATGATGAGGGTGCGGTCAAATGTCATCATAATTTAACTCATTTTAAGTAATTTATGAGGGGAGGGGAGTGTAACGGTCCAACCAGGCTATAGGTAAAAGGTGTTACTTATGGCTTAGCTATTCAATGGAATGCCGTTGCAATGATGGCACAGGAGCAATTTTGAGGAACACCACCATGGAAATGCCATAGCTAACAACAGACCCACCTTTTGACCAATGGGGTGTAAGCCCGGAGGTTGCCATATCATAACGATTTTTTTTGGCTGTTCCTTAAAGGCGTAGATAAGTTTCGTAATTACTTGGAACGGTCCAAACTGGGTATTTCTCGGAAATTAGAATAGATGCAGAATTCTCCGTATTTTGTTGGCGAGTCGGCAGACGTGAGTATGGTGGGGTGCAAAGGTACAAATGCGGGACACGCAACCACTGCTAGCCATCTTTAACGATTGTAGCTGTGCAGTCCCAACCGTCTGTATGGATCACAACTTGGACATGAATGCAATAAGTTAATTGTTAGTTTGCGCAATTAGATTCGGCTGGATTCTTACAGCAGCCCCGTAGACATCTTGTGGACAGCTTTGGTGCTTTGAGCTTCGTAATATCGTATTCAGTTGGAACTTTATTAAATTCTGGTGAACCCTCACAATATTTCTTCTTTGATACACGATTCGGAAACAACATGCTTTGAATTATTAAGTATAAAATCGGTAGTAGTCCACACTGGCTGGAGCAAAAGAAATTTGTTTACCGTACTTATTGTGCGCGCAGCGTAACTTGAGTCCTGCAGCTATGTTACGAGCGGCTACGTCGTCCTGGAGGGAGCGGCTTTAATCGACGGCCGCCATTGTTTTTGTAACCATCTAAGATATCAACAAGGTGCTCTGCTATCGAAAACATACAATCGATTATCTGTATTCGTTCTGCGGCGAACTCAAGATAGGCCACGGACACTATATTATAGGGGGAGGGAAGAACACTTCGGCGAACTGCAGTAGAAACACTTTATATTCCGTTACTTCGACAACACGAGCCCTTAACCGGCTACATACCCAGCTCTGAAAACAAAACAATCATACCGCTATTTTGACCAGGAACTGAAAAGAAGACGCTGGGAAAGTTCGTCAAGACCTCTTGGGCAGGGTGAGAACCCATCAAGCTACTTCATATGTTATGGGATATCTCATGGCCTACTCCGGACATTCTCTCGCCCCTGTCATGGTCGGAGGTTTCCTGGTTCGATTCCTCTGATTTGCCTGTTCCCGTACTTTCTTTCTCCTACTAAAACCTTGAAAATGTCGAAAAGCCTTCAAGAAATTTATTTAAAAAATGTCTCACTAGAAAGAAAAAAAAACCTTCCTCATACCTTCGGTTATCAGTTTCATCACCAGGAGGTATTCTGATTGATGAGGCATCCGTTTGATTGATGCGGCATCTGGTTAACAGAAGCTAACTATGCGATCCTTTTGCCTAGGTATCATAAGATCCAAAATCAAAGTTGTGCATGTTTCCAGCAACCAGGCCGTATTGTCACCAACTGCAATACAATAATTGATCGATTCGGCAATTCCGTTATTACGTTGCTCATGCATAATGTGACCAGCATCTGATTTCATTGGTACCAGGAAATAAATAAATAAATATGTCCTTTCACAGGCTTTTATGCTCTTCGTGCCTCCAAAGTCACACAACGTAGGACTTATTTAAATCAAAAATACTCTGGAAAGAAGAGTATAAAAGCTTAGAAAGTTATGTAAAGTGCCATGAAATCAGGTCTTGGTCGCAAGACGCATGAACAACGTGAACTGTAGGGGAACAGAGCGTCTATACATCGCTTTACCCTAAGTCGACTTAACTAGCCGATACAACTTAAGGTCGACTTTAACTTGCGTCACTTTACGAGGGGGGTGAATACAGGTTCATTCAAGTTGGAGTGAGTTAGAACGAGTACACGTTAGTCCTACAACGATGTAGCACCGCATTTATCTAATCCCCCATCAACCATTCCCATGACCCCATTCAGCTAGCTGGGTTTCGACTACGATTTCAATGAATACTAGAGCCTCCAACTATCAATTTTTGTATCGTTTATTTAGGTACTGGAATTAATGTTAAGAAGCATCCGACGTCAATAGGTCGGTATGCTTAAGTCGTACGAATCAATTGCCGGAGAAAATCCCGTTTTGAATCGCGCTGAGTGACGTCATCTTTCTTCCCGCATTTCACGCTGTCTGCCCCACCTGCGCAGGCGCCAGAAACAAAACTGCGTTGCCCGGGGGCTATCGCAGCTTGGTGCAGCACAAGGGAAAGGGTATGACCTCACCACAATAGGCGTTATGAAAGATAACGTCACCAGAGACGGAGGGTGCTGACACTGTGTCCTCAGCAAGCGAGTTCCATGGCTCGATCACTCGATGAGCGAAGAAGTTTTTTCTAATCTCAGTATGTGGAATACCACCAGAAAGTTTGAGGGAGTGACCCCGAGTACGGGTTGACGTGGAAGAATCAAAAAGTGGAACATCGACAGACAACAAACCCCTAACAATTTTAAAAGTCAGAGTTAAATCTGTCCAGAGACGGCGTAGCTCCAAGGACTGTAGGCCAAGCCGGGTCAAGCGATCGACATGAGAGACCTCACGGAGACCGGGTATACCACGTGTGAATTGTCGTTGCGCTGCCTCAATACAATCAATGTGCTTAAGGAAGTGCGGTGACCAAATTGGGCTTGCGTACTCTACTATTGGACGAACGTAAACCTTATAGGCCCAAACCAGATTAGCAGTGGACGATTTTGCGAAGCAACGTTTTACAAAAGCCAGACGGCGATATACCAGAGCAGAGATCTTCGCGCAATGTAGAGATGATTTAAGATCCTTGGTCAACCAAACACCAAGGTCTTTCACCATGGTCATGGAATTTAGTGGGTGAGAATCCAAATGGTAAACAAAGTCGGGGTTGGAATCACCGACATGAAGGACACCACATTTACCCTGTAATAAAGAGAGCTGCTTAGTCCCGTGGACCAATTAAATATTGTGTCGATGTCTGATTGTAAAAAAAAAAAGCCCTCCTGGAAATTAATAATTTTTTAACTTAAGTTGACGTCATCCGCAAATTTAAAGCAAGGTCTGTCGTCCCAAACAGTCGTTGGCTTGTTTGGGACGACAGAAATACAAGTTGTCACCCGTTAGGGCCCCTTTCTCCCATAGGCCCTTTTTTTTTTAGTTTTCAGCTTATTCGTTAGTCGGTCGGGGTGTAATGTTTTGATTCAGCACCACTGAACTTGAAACGAAAGCACGACCTGAACAATTAATTCATCGTGCATTTGTTGCCAGTATTTTAAAATAAATACACGCAAATCGCTATAAATTGTGTCCAGGAAAGAGGATAACAAGTCAAATAGTGAAAAATCGTACACTAGAAATACTGTAACGGTAGTACAAAAAGCCACCTTTATACGCACTTACGTTTCGTCGGAGTGGCGGGAAACGGATTCGAACTGGCACCCTAATCCGTTCCCAGATCATTACCCATAACGCCTTTACCAATGTTCCCACTCCTCCACTGGCATAAAAATGACTCACTCTACCAGTTATTATTTCTTTTCTCGGTTCTTGGGCCTTGGTAGGGCCTACTCCATTTGAATTCAGTGAATAGAATTCTCACTTCCAACATATCTATTAAAGGCGGACTGGCCACCGAACGAAAGTTTGGAGCATCTAGCGTCGTCGAGCGCTTTCTAGTTAGTTCTCTCGAGTGCTCGTTTGCAACCAGCAAAGGAACGCACAAAGAAATATCTTTTAACACAACAAACAAGCCACGAGCCTTCTGAATTATTGAATAAATATTTGGTACGTCCTTGTGCACCTGGAAGCAAGCTGTAAAAATTAACGATATTAATGCCACTCGATGGCGCCACGACAGAATATAAAGAAAATACCCTGGCGCCATTTAGTGGCAGTAATGTCGTTATCCTTTACAGCTTGCCCCAAATTTTTACTCAATAATTAAGGAGTCACGTGGCTTGTTTGTTGTTTTTATTTAAAGGTATTGCTTTATGCATTCCTTTGCTTGCTGCGAGAGAGAACTCAATAGAGCAGTGACACGACGTAGTATTATTGTATATAACTCTATGCTGGAGCCTTAATGGGTTAGCTGCAAGGGGCACTGCAGAGAGAAACAGAAGGGCGTCATACTGAAGCCGATGCTGTGAAAAGTGATTTCTTAGACCTAAAACGCGCAATTTTTGTTGTTGGACAAAACAACGTTATTTTAAGCCTAAGAAATCCACTCTTCCGTTGTTTTTCCCTCCATTTTTATGTAGTGCACCTTGTAGTTATGCCCTCCAAAACCCATACTGGCGCCAATATGGCGGCAAATGTCACTGCTCTATAGGTGTTAATTTTAATTTGGGGGTAACTCGCCTTTAAGATGTACAAATAAACTAAAAACAACACACAATTTATGATAGGTGTATTATTTTTCAACAACTTCCTTTTCATTTTACAGACGTAAACTTGAAATAACGTGAACAATATTTTCTTGCTTCTCACCCGTTCAAATGTTGTTTACCTTCGTTAGGCAAAAAAAAAAAAAAAAAAAACACACATTTAGGCCTAACGCCAAGACACCGGCCAGATTCCATCACTTGGAGGACTTTCACCCACAGTATTCGTACGAATATATACACAACGAGCCTCGTAAACGAATAAATTATTTAAATAATATAGTCCCGGTGCATTTAGGTTCCAACTAGTCCACATTTCCCCAATAGCCTAACTGTTTTATCACTATTTTCACGCCATTGGTAGGGTTGGAGTCACGTGCTGAGCTTCCCGGTGACGTCGCAGATCTACTTTTCTCTGGAAAGATCGTCCGCAGGTTTCGCACGTGAAGGGCTTATAGCCCGTATGCTTCCGCGTGTGCGTGATGAGGTTCGAGGATTGACTGAAAGCCTTTCCACACACGGCGCACTTGTACGGCTTTTCACCTGAAATAAATGAGAAAAAAAATATGAATTGAAACCGAATATTAAAAAAAAATCTCGTTGGGATACAATA
>JAHWFP010235919.1:292-17761 GCA_023313725.1 Lithobius niger
CCCCTTCCCCCAACTAGCCTCCCCCCTGCCTCCATTACTGCCCCAACCACAAAGTTTTACGGCCTACATTATGAAGTAATGAAATTGTAAGAAGGATGTGTCAATTGTAGTTGTTTGGACAAATTAGGTGGGAAGTTATGGAAAATTTTCAACGTGTTATACCTAACTTTGGGGGGGCTGTAACGGAAAATGGATGCATTTCCGGACCCATGTTTATAGTCTTACCTTTGATCATAGACTACATCCTGAAAGTTTGGCCAGACCGTTTAGGTACACTTTATATTATTGAAAGTCTTTGCCTCACCAGGCAATACTTCTGAAAGGTTCTTTGCCTCATTAGACTCTGTTTTTAAAGGTCTTTGCCTCACCAGCCAATAGGCTTGAAAGTCTTTTTGCCCCACTACTTCCTACTCACATTTACTCTCTTGCATCATGGCGAGGTCATTGATTCATTAATAAAATTTTATCAGAGCACATATTTTATTTATGGTTTAAACTTACATTTGTTCTAACTACGTCTTACGTTTTCACAGGACTGAACTAAGACTATATGTTGTGTATTTGTTAATCTGGGAACCACACCTTCCTTCTTTCACATTTAATCAGTACCTTAATACAGTTTTTATTTGTTTATTTATTTTTTATTTGGTAATACAAACATCTTATTTTCCTTGCAGTTAAATCAATTCTTTCAGGCGATCCATTGTTTGGTGGTTTGGTTGACTTAATTGTCATTAATGGTAAATGTCATTTATCACGACGTTGGTGTTTCTTTCTGGAGGGATTTGTTATCCGGCCACAGTCGTTCTTCGTCCTCTTCAAAACGCACATATACTTCCTCATCAGTGTGATTTTTTTCTGAATTGGTTGTTATTTCTCCTAACAGTTTTACAGTGTTATTTGACACGAGTTGGTTCCATGTTGTATGGTAATATACCCAGGAGATGGTAAGCATGGTTCCCCTTGTACTGTTCCCCTTTTAGTATCCGGCTTTGCACAGAATTTTGTTTCCCAGTGTTTGCCTATTGTCTCCCATACTTTCGTTAAGACGAGTAATTTTTCTTTATTTAGATTATGGTTTTGTTCACCCGTGGTGTTGTTCAGCCCTAGGGGTTTGTTTCCCATTATTTGACTGACATTACCCTGACTTTCATTAAGACCAGGGTTTTGTTTCCCATCCCTACCTACCGGTCCTTTTTACTACAATTAGTGTTGGACCCAAAAGGGTTAATTAAAGCTGCCTAAATTGCGGTTTTTATTAAACGCAAATAACTAAACGTTTAAACGTTCAGCATGCGGTTAACTGTTTTACCATCTAAACAGAGCAACCATACCTCCTTCTTGTGGCCAGTTTCTTCCACAATGTTTCCGTGTTGAATTCAATCTGTTTTGTGACTGTCGACTGTAGACTATCGGGTTTAGCTTTTGGGTGGAGCATCTTGGTTGACTTCTGTTTGATCTTGTTCCGAGACTTGCGAATATACTTGTCCTTTTCTTTTACAGACACTGTCGCCATCTTGTTAGCTTTGCGGTCCGTAGATTTAGAAATTTGAACAGAGCATTTCTCTGTGGCGCTGTCTTGACTTTAGCTTATTTCATACGTTCTGCCTAATTCCAGAACTTTCTCCATAGTGTATGTCATGTCCCCAAGCGCTTTACTTCTTAGTCGTGGGTCTTTTGTACTACTAATCATCTGGGGTTTACTTCTTACTTGAAGATGCTGCACTTCTCGAAGTTATCAAACCCTCATGTTGCAGCCAATTTGTGTAGGCTTGATTGAAACAGATCTATCGCTATATCGTTTGATAGTTTTGTTGTTTAAACGTACGACTCAAACATTTTTTTCCCCTTGGGAGTAAATATTTTCTGTAGCCCTGCTTTTACGTATCGTATTTTACTTCGGGCTTGAGAAGGATTTGAAATATATCATGAACTTCTTTCTCCCACAGAGTGGAGTAAAATGACTCTTTCTTTTGTCGTTAGAATTGTTCGCTATAGTACTTATAGTACTTATAGTACTTATAGTACTTTTCTTCTTTTCTGAGTGAGGGCCCAAAGATGTTGCATTTGCATGCAGATCAAATGGTGGGAAGTGTGCATGAACTAGGTTATCCATTTTGTTTATCAGTGTTCGTGTTTTCGTATTTTTTCTTACGTTATTTTTCTCCGATCATCTTCAAAATTGATCCTGTCCATCGTTGCCAGTCTACATACCTCGTATTTACTCGTTCGCATCATGGTGAGATCAGAGGCATTCATTAGTAAAATAATCAGAGCACTTTAATACTGGCTCTAACTACGTTTTCAGGAGTGGACTGGCAATAGTGCCCCAACGCCCATTGGCCGGTGGGCCAACTGGCTGGGGGGCCACTTGAGTCAAATTTTTTTTTACGTTTTATGGCAGTAAAAAAAAATTACTACTTCCATTTTGGTGGGAAACAGTGTTTAATTGTTCTGTCCTTTTGTTATTAAAAAAAAAACCTTATATAAAAATGGGGGTGGGCTGGGGAAAAATAATCTCAGGTCTTATACCGCCGAAACTCATCGCATTCGTTTCTAATGCATCGCCTGTAAAACAATAGTCAGGTTAGTGAGCTAGCAAGCCTAACACCATATTCTTCAACCCCTGATGTTCAAAGACGTAAAATTTTCTTTCTTAGTAGAATAGTAGCGTGTGTAGTACGGTACGGCAATCTTGCAAGAATTTCTTAGGAGAAAGAAATAATAAAATCTAGACACACGCTAGTGTGTCGCTCCAAGTTAGGCAACAAACATCACTTCAATTCAATTGTCGAGGTTGTAAACCATTGTAGCACGACGTCATAGCGTCAGTGTCTTGTATACTGAGCATAGTTGGGCACATTTCAGGTACTTGGGGGAAAAATAACAATGCGGTACAAAAGCTTAAATTGTGTTGAAATCGAGAGAGTAATGACCCACCTGACAAAAATTAACTCGTGTAGGAATGCCAGCTAAGCTGCTTTCAATGCAAAATCTGACCTTCAATAACGTTGAAAATGTGTTACTACCTAGCTTCCCGCTCATCCCCATGTTAAGTCCCATAGGGTTATTATTCATCGATACCGACATAACTGGAAGGCTTCCAGCTATGAAATTGGACGAATGGGTGCAGTACAATACGAACTGCGTACCTTTTATGGTTTGGAGCTTGGGGGCGTAACGGCGGGGAATGGCGTGGGAGGGCGCGTACGTGTGAAAATATTGTTATAACCATTGTCAGTGTTGTCGGCATCGTCACTCATTGGACGGCCAAAGTTCGGACAATGAGAACGTATATACTGACTTGCTTGTTTGTCCCCATCCGTAACATAGTCAGCAAGTGAAAGACAGAAGAAGTCAAGAAACCAGGCGCCAAGGCTTTTCTACAACGTTCATTGTACAAACTATTCTTGCAGTATTGGTACTAATAGCTTCAAAACCCTGTAAACACTCATATCATGAGGGGTCTGAGAATTTTTAAGAATTTTGACTGCTGAAAGTGTCATTTTTGAGGTTCAAAAATGATTTTTTTCGTCCAGTTTCATCAGTGTTTTATCGTGACGCGACACGGGGCACGCCACATAAGATGTACGCTACTTAAACAAAAAAGAGAAACCGCTGTAGAAACAAACTGAAATTTGCAAAAATGGTACGCATGCATCATGCATGCATTACTGTTCTGACGTTTAACCCTTCAACTAGCAAACTGACCTTCATGTGATTTTTTTGAATCAGTCGCGGAAGTCGATCCAGCATCCAGTTGGTTTGGAGGTTGTTACGTCCCGTTTCGACAAATCCCGTTTCGCTAAAAAGAAAGCAGATTAGCAGCTTTTGCCTCAGGGGCCAGTCTCGTTTCGCCTAATCAATATCGTTCACAAAGTTTTAGGCACACAAAACATTTAAACAGGAACATTTATAAATCATAATGGTCAGACATTTATAGACAACACCAGAATAAGTTGTTTCATATTACGTGCCTCGCTCGTTTGGGATTTCCCGTTTGGGAAAGGGTAACCATCACGTGTATAACTAACTATTCTTAAAAGAGAACCTTGGCATTGACGTATAGTGGCGACCAAGCATTCGAAACAATATTTAAAGTACCACTGCTTGTCTCTGTTAAATGTTTGCCCTTTAAAGCCCCATTACATAGAAATAAAGTATTACATTTCGTGTACGCAAAATGTTGACAAATTTGGCGAAACGGGACTGGCCCCTAAGGCAAAAATTGTTAATCTGCTTTTTTTTTGGCGAAACGAGTTTTGGTGAAACGGGAGTTCACCTTGACGCTAACCAAATGGGCTGTGCTTTCCTGGGACACCTTACATAGCTTGGGCGCGCGTTGGGACTGTTTTTCGATTGACAAGTGAGACGTGGCTGTACGTCTTCAACTTTTCCTTTACGCAGCACTAACCCTTTTAGTGCTGCGTAAAGGAAAAGTTGAAGAACCATTTATAGGAGCTACTTCATTTTGACTATTGTACGTACATCCGGTAGTACTTTTTGAACAAAATACGAATAAATAATTTTCTTCGAAATTATGTGTAAAACGGCTTCAGGACATGTGGGAAACCATTTATTCTTTTCTTTTATTGGTTGGTTGGTTGGGGGGGGGGGGGGGGTGAACTGTGAAGGGAAACAGTTATCATTCGTGAAGTAAAAAAAAAGTCATTTGTTTTGTGAAACTTGGGATAGGGGCCATTTACGTCTGCCGGGCCGGTGGGCCAAGTTGCCGCCAGTCCGCCCCTGTAATGTACAGGACTGATCTCTACATCTAAGACACTGTGGTGTATTCGTTAATCTGGATATCACGCACTAGACAACAGTTTTGAAATATTGTTTGCCTCACCAAACAATTGATTTAAAAATAACTGTCTTATCTTACTAGATAATAATTTTGAAAGTATCTTTGTCTCACCACACACTCTTTAAGTCTCTTTGCTCATCAGCCAATAGATTTGAAAGTTTCTTTGCTTCACCAGACTATACTTTTGAACGTATCATTACCTCACCAGACAGTACTCGTGAAAGTCTCTTTGCTTTACCAGTAAAAGGCTTGAAAATGTGTTTCTCTCCCTAAATTAACACAGATGCAAACCTATTTCCAACTCATTTGGCTTTTGTTCCTGTTTATTCTTTCTCTCGCTAGACAAAACTGTCGGAACTATCCTTTCCTCACCAGACATTATCTTTGAAGGTTTCTTTGCCACACCACGAAATACTTCGGAAAATCGCCTGACGAGAGTATTAGTATTCTACTTTCAGTAGTACATACAATCCCACAGTATGAACTAATATGAGGACAAGTTCTATTTATTAGCGTTTGAATTCATTCTTCTAAAGCATTTTTCTACAAAATATGACCTTATCCATAAATTCATTCATAACGATTTCCTTATATAAGGACTTTCCATTTTAAATGTGTAACTTGTACATTTATCTGAAATGTCATTTGTCCAATTGGTTAGATTCTGATGTTTGATCTGCCTAGTTTTTGCATCTGATAGTTAGTGCGGAGCCGGCTTAATTTGCAATTGTCAATGATTATTCGTTAGGCCTTTATTACAATAGTCTGAATGTGTTTAATGAATTGCACTAGCCCTCATATCGTAGGTAGCCATCGTCAATATCACAGTGATGAATAATAAAAACTCCAGAACGTGGACTTGTAAAGAAGCTCAAAGGTATACAGAAATAAAAAGGAGTGATGTAGTTCTTTTACTCTTTTATTGTGTCTTAATAAGGCTTTATTAACAAGGCTTGATAATGGAGTGCAGTAATCTCCTAAATGTCACTCCATTATTTTATTTATGTGTACACCTTTGGGCTTCTTTACACAATCAGTATTTCAGGAGTTCGTCTGGGGTTGAAAATGCGATAGTGGAAGGGAATTATTAATAGCACTGAACTAGTTGGTTTGAACTGTTGTGTGATGTGGAATGCCCAGAGTCGGACTGGGTAGGGCGCCTTTTAGAGAAGTAATGGGGAAGAAGCGCCATGCGTTTTTCTAGGATGTCTAATTAAGTGAGTGGTCTGGGAAGTGTTGTAAGCTCCCCAAGCATTGTCCAGGGAAGAGCCGAAACAGCCTGCTTATTTTGATATTCTGTCTTTTCTGGCTTTGAAGTGTATTCTTCAACACACATTTTATATTTCAAGTAATAAATTTTTATGAACTTTTTCTTGCATTACGTGGGTTGGCTCTTTTTTTTTTGGGGGGGGGCGCCCCCCGGCAGGAGTTCAACAGAGGCGTTGAAAATACAAGTAAAGGGAGGAAGAAATATAGAAAAGGGAATTTCTACATGAAAGGAAAGTTCACCAACAGAAAAGCTTAAATTTCTTCCGGGAGGGGTAAAAAAAAAGGCTGTCCAAAGGGCACCAAAAGTTTGCAAACCGGAGGGCGCCTGTGCCATGGCACAAAGGCACTATGGCCAGTCCGAGCCTGGATGCCGATTGAGAACTGGATCTAGATGATGATTAACTATTTGGCTGTAAGCCCCTTACAAGGAGGAAGGTGGCATCAGCACCTTGTATTTCAGAGTTATGCGCGACATTGCTCAAGGTGGAGAATAGAGGCAAAAGTTTCTCATTTGGGTCAATGACCTTCATTTCGTTGTACAACTAACGCATTATTAGAGTCGATTAGACTCTTATGCGAACGGTTTGTCTGTCTGTCTGGGTGTCTGTCTGGATGTCTGTCTGTCTGGGTGTCTGTCAGTGTGTTCGCGCAATAGCGTTTTAACGAATTATCGGATTTCTGTCCAATTTTGCACACCGATTCTATGGCACATTTCTAGGTCTAAGTTCGAAAATGGATCGAATCCGTTGGGAAAATAGTCCGCTAGAAATCAAAGAATTTTGTTTGTTACAAACGAATGGCATTCGTTTTTTTTTCTTCGGCCGACTGACGTCATCCATCCACGACCAATGACTGGAAACTATGTAGTCTTCGTCAGAGGCTGACGTCACCACCAACCGACCAATGACTAGTAACTTTCTTAATTCATTCTACAGACCACTGACGTCGGCACGCGGCTCACTGATCTCATACGTACGAACTGGACTATAACAAAGTTATATAGTCTAATGCCGGCATGCGCAAAATCAACGTAGGCTTGAGCTACTTGTTTGGACAATCTTTCATGACTTTACTGCGTAGTACTTTTTACGGGAGGGTGGGGGAAGGAGAAATATTTAAAACAACTTCTCCTGTATGACATTTGTTTTTTTTTTTTGTCAGGGGAGGGGAGGGAGGGGCGCAAATTCATAAAACTACTTTTGGGCAATGAATGTGCTATCTAGATATTTCATCCTTATCAGTCGTGCGACGTGGCAACGTCGCAGTTGGGTATGTAAATGAAATGTTCAAAACGCAGAGACTAAACGGTTTGGAGGCTTCCCGTATCGTAAAACTGCCAAATGGTGCTGAATATTTTTAATGTTGATTCAGTTCACTAGTGTTCTAATTAAACTTAAAGTTTAAAATGAAACCGATTGAAGAATCGTAGTGGGCTCGTCTTTAATTGAGAGGTGTGCGCCACCATGCCATCCGACGCAGTTGATCAAAACATGTATGGGGGGATTGAGGCAAAGAGCTAGAAATGCACTGGTCTTACGGTTGCATACGCGTCGTGGAACCGCGGCCAAGAAATCATTTGGGTGCTAGGATTGTATTCTTACGAGGGGTATCACACGTGTTAGACAATTAGTAGCCATACCGATCGCTGTATTCGCAAGAGGAAACAAATCGACTCTCACTATAATTGGTTTAATCAGGTTTATTGGTATTGAAATACATATATCCTCTCAGTGTTGTTGGATGCGAAAATGTACCTGGAAATTAAAACTAGACTTCTGCCTGTTTTTCATAACAAGCTAGAAATTTTGGAAAGTAAATTTCACAGTAAAACAAAACTATCACTGCAAGAAAATTTATTTAGTATGTCTTTTTAAAAAAAAAATATCTGCAGTTCTAATTTCCAACTGGTTTATCTCAGAAACCAAAGCTGATTCCCTGCGTAAGTGGGACTAATAAAATTAGTTTCTTTCTAAGTATTTCAGTTTTCACCCAACACTAAATGCATTCAATCAGATTTTAATTACATCTGCGGGTCAGCCAAGTGGCATGGTATGTTGAAAATTGGCCTCTTACTGGCTTAAATTGATTTTGAAGCAATAACAATTGGACTAAAGTATATGCAATTCACGATAAGTGACCAATTCTATAACGTTAACGAATATTACTTGAATCTAATAAGAGATGGCAATGCACAACAGCATATTCTGAATTATCGATAATTAAGTAATGAATTTTCTTATCGGGCCTTCATTAGTTAATTAGTTAGCACTGTGCCTAATTAAAGTAAATCAATAACTTATTATGCTTAGTATCACTTTATTAATTTCGCATTTGGCTGTAATTTTTTTTATCTAACCTATAAGGGTGGGCTCTGTTCTGTAAGCAACCTATAGTCTCCGCCAAGAAAGAAGTCCAACGCGATTCAAAACAGGGGTATGCATTGTGCATGCCGACTGCGTCGTTTACCTTGCAGATATCCGCCATGGCTAAGCAGCCAACGTGTGCTCATATACCAAAGCTGCTAGGGCCATAATTTGGGCTAATCATGCACATCGAGCAAAAAGCTTGAAATTTGACATGCAAGTAATTCTTACTAATACAAATAGAAATAGATTCTCCTTGACTCGTGAAATACTGAAAAACGTTCCAAATAACACCTGTATATAGCTTGACTGTGGAGAGTTTACTCTTTCTTGTTGACACGAAGTTGATGGGAAAGCGACGCCATTGTTGTTGGTCTAATAGCGTTGCCACGACGACGCAGGTATAGAGTATAGAGGCAAGGCGCACTTTTTTCCACGAAAGATTAGTAGTCATAAAATGACCATATAAGGAAAGTCTTCTTTCCTGGCGGATAGTATAGCTGGTGCCTTCATAGACACCCAAGGGATCAGTGTTTTACTGTGCCTCAACTATTTCCCCCATGACACCACTCACTTTCCAAGCCAACTTCCCCAATATCTCACGGGTTCTTCCCAAAAACACTCATGCAGTTTTCCAGCTGGTTACCTGAAATCCATTGATTAATGAGCGAGTATGAATGTGTAATGTAGGGTTTATTCAGTCATGAGCTCTGTCATTGCTCCCCGAGCCTTCACCAAGTATTTAAAAAAAGAGATTGTACCTCAATCCAGGCCTTATCATATTAATGAACTCAACCAATTAATACTGTGATTATTGCGTTAACTTCGAATGTCATATTATGTACTGTACATTATTACCTTGAAATACTGCAACTGACTGTTTTCAATGAGCTATATTAACCACGTTAAAGAGTTCATTTGCAACTTTGTTAACAAATAGCCGTAAGATTATAAGTTGTGTTCTTTTGTGGTTCCTAGTGGGAAATTAGTTAGGTGGCAAAAGTCGAATTCTACAGCCACCCAAGCAAAACTTTGTTGCAATTACGATGAGAACTAGATATTCAAAGATAATGCCATAGAAGTGGCAGTGAATTATTCTGATTGATTCTGTATAAAAATAAGAAACTATTTCCCTAAAAATTGTTAAGTGTGATGATAAAGATTAAAATTCGGTCCGATTATGATGGATTCCACTGTCAGCAAGCACTCCAAAACTGCTTTTCTTTGGCATGAGTAAGAAATGTAACTTTTTTAAGCTGAGCGCAGCCAGTTGTGCATACGCAGAAGCAAAAGCTACCAACTTGCATGTTCCATTATCCTGGTGTGTCAGCAGAACCCTGCACGTCAGCACTTCTACTGACTTGATGGTTTTGACTCGATGGTTCTGGGACCTGACCAGGCTCAGAGCCTTGTAAGATCAGTTATAAGACCAGGTACAGTGCCGGAATTACATTGCGTTGGTGTAGGTGCAGTTTGGGAAATTGAGGCCCCCTCTCCCACCGAAAAAAAATATAGTTGTCACTGAAATCCAGGCTACGAACGATGTCCGATTCAGCTGACATGACCGGTGTATTGCAGTATCTCTTCCATCATGGCTGGCTCACTTCGTTTAAAATTCGTTTTATTTTCGAAAAAGCTCTTTCACCTTTTATATCAGTTATGGGCATACCAAACGAGTCACAAAGGAACGAAGACTTAATAGTTACAACTCACAAGCCAATTGCATTTGTGCTCTCTTACTGGCGGATGGTAATACTATGAGCACTACCATCAGCACAACATTAAGTCAAATAAAACGACACTGCGAGCAGTTAGGGACCATTCACGCTTTTTTTGGCCAATTTTGACCCCCTCCCTCCCCCATGTCACATTTTGTCACCTACTCATACCTCCTGAAAAAGTATGTCACACTGACTCCCCCCCCTCCGAAATTTTTTTTCTGGGAATGCAAATTTGTGGACATGCACAAACATTAAAAAAACAGTAGGGATGAGTCGGTAACCGAAACCGAAACCGATTTGGATTTTGTGTCGGTTTTTCGTACGGTGTTCGAAAAATCAAAAATTGATTTGATTTTCTAATTTAAGAAAAAATTAGCATTTTCTAAGTATAAATGACAACAAAGCTCCTAATCATTAAATCATAGCAGAGGAAAATGGTGCCACATCTAGGACCATGGTCCGTGACGCTGCTGAAAGTGAAAGCAGGAGGGAGTTAAAAGCTAGTAATACTTCTGTTACAAGGAAAAAAAAACTAGAAACATAGGTGGTTGGGGAGAATGGTGGCAAAAACCGATACCGAAACCGAAACCGCGGTTTTGTGGGCGTAAAAACCGAAACCGTAACCGAAATCAAAAAAATGAAACCGACCCATCCCTAAAAAACAGCTTATTTTATTTGCCATGAGCCAGTTAAAAATGAAAAGCCACAAATAAAGGAAATGGAAATTGTCGAGTTAACGTTCTCTTCAACTGCTAAGGTTATTTTTGGATGGAGAGGGACAATTTTGCTAGGATCTACCTAGGATCGTCACATGCCACAATCGACAAGAGCACAAGCACATTTCCGGGGCACTTCTATTCTAGAAGGCATGGGGGGGGGGGGGGAGCAAGGCCAGAATTGAGACTAAAATGCAACATTGCCGAGGACGTTCCTAAGCGACGGTGTTATGTTCGGCAGTACGGACAGTCGGTAGACCATAGTTTTTAGACGTAAATCGTAACATCTATTTTGCGATTAGTTTTATATAGCTTTTCTTGACACATTTTTATTAGCTTAAAACCAATTGTAAGTAGCCTACATTTGGTTGTAAGTACAAAATTTAAGTTTTCTCACTGCCATCACAAAAAGTTTTAAATTAAAATGTAAATACACCAACACGTTCGTGCAGCTGGAAAGCGGTTTAAGCAAAACAGAGATAACATCTCAGTTGGCATTCTTTTGGGCAGTAACTAATGTCTTCGGTAATAGTGCAAATCAATCGAACTAGCGGTGTTTTCGGCGGCCATACCGTACAAATTAGTCACATGTGCTTGTTTCCTTTCAAGATCCGGCCGATACTGCAGTACAACCTTCACTCAACACCTCTGTGAAGCGTTGAGTTAAAGCTCCTCAGAATCAATGAGAACCAACGTCAGAAGGTGACGTTTCTGAGTCCATGCATACTTTTGGAATGTACTGAGGCTATCGAACTGATATTTCCTCCATTTCAGATCTTCTAGGCATTAATGGCATGTCGTATTGTGGATGGGAAAACTGGTTGAAGAGAAAACCTTCAATTAAAGCCTTCGTAACCTAACAACATTCAGAATGAGCTGTACCTTATATTACACAAGGCACGTGGCTTGTTTGTTTTGTTGAAAGCTGTGCATTCCTCTGCCTGATGCGAGCAAGTGCAGATGCTAGATAGCGCTAGTTGTTGCCACATTCTGCAGACTTCCATTCAGTGACAGTGCCACTTTAATTCGTAGAATACTGACAGGTTCAACCAGAAGCAGTTTTACAGTCCCTTACTTTCCTGACACCTGAGCATGTCAATGTACAGTTTGACTATTAATATTTTTTCTTTTTATAAAATATAGAAGTGTGACGTCACATTTTTGACAGCCCCCCACTCCCCATGTCACGTTTTGTCACACTGAACTCAACCCCTTCCCCCCCCCCTTCAGAGCGTGAGGTACTTTGTGAATGGTCCATTACGGAGGAAGTACTGAAAGCTAAATGATTGACATAATCATTCCCCAACAGGTTGCACGATTAAAATTGTGCATTCAAACTAAAGCCAGCAGAAAACCTAGTTAACGAATCCAAAAGCTTCTGTCAAGACAGTCTAATTCAAAGGCGTAGCTTTCATTGCTTCCGTCACGCTGTGTGTTGTAGTTCAGTGTCATAAGCGAATATTTAGGCACAATTTGTGTGCAGTATGAGGCCCCTCTCGAGACCCGTGGATTTTTAAGGTTGGTGCAACTGCACCTATTGCACATGCCAAAATCCGCCACTCAGAGGCGGACTGGCAAGGTCGGGGGGTCGGGAATTCCCGACTGGCCTCTCGCCCTAGTGGCCTCTCAGCAGAAATAAATAAGTTAAAAAGGAAATTCAGTGTATTATTTTAAATATTTCATTTTTTGCAATACTCGGTTACTCTTTTATTTATTCGTGCTAAGTTTCACACCTTTTGGCTGTACCTACTAAATTAAACCTTCTAGTTTGCAAGCAACGTATGTTTTGGTAAATCTTTTTTGTCCACCAACTACGACGCCGAAATTTCGAGTTTCAACCACAGAAGGGCGCTGTTTACAAGATGCAGTTTCTGGCGTCATTACGATTAATGAATGAATGAACGAGCAGCTGCCCCTGCGTATTGCACGGAAGCCGCTCTTCTTGAAGTTACATATTGTACGTACGCATTCTGTATGGAGTGATTGCATTAACTGACAGGACATTAACGCACGGATCATTCGGTTACTATTAGCCATGGAGGTCATAAGAGAAAGAGAAAGTGACGAGGACGTTTCTTCTGTCACGGAAATGAACGAACCGATGACAAATCTTCAATATGCTTTAAAACGACGAAAGTCGGGCAAGGCCATCTCGGTTAGGAAGAATTTGGTTAAAATCCGTTCTGCGCACGGTCAAAAGAGCTATAAGACTGACACTTAGACAATCTCAGCTTAGGAAGGTAAGCCCTGAATTTTTCTACTCCTTACTATTTCAAGCTGCAGAGAAATCCCATTGAGAATGATCTGTATCAGATTATCGTCATGTGTGTTTCCCACAATTAGGTAAAATAAGAATTAAAGCATACATTGAGATTCCAGGGATGGCGCCACAGGGGGGGGGGGGGGGGGGGGGGGCCCCGCGCCCCCCCCCCCCGGTTGGGGAGTAACCGAGATTGTCGTCGGGAAACAGCCGGAAGACGAAATCTACATGACGACATACAATTCGTAAAAATGTCGGGGAAAAAAGATACAGTTGCGGTTTGGTTTACCAGTAGTCCTACTGTTGCTACCGCATAATATTTAAAAGCTGTTTTAGTTAATGCAGAAAAGTTAACTAAAAATGTATAAAGCTAAACTTGTAAAGGATTCCAGCTTGAATACCAATGAACTGAGCGAAAATCGTGTGCAGTAAGTTGCTAAACTGAAAATTGATTTGCTGCGTTAGACCGTCAACGCCATGATTTAACAGACATCTTCGTTATGACACAGGTTGGGGATGCCAACGCCTTACCAGTTATCTCTAAAAGGAAAAGGCCCGATTTTAAAAGCCCAACGCACAACGCGAAGTTTGTGAGGGGTCAAACACACCCCAAACAAACGGAGCAATAGCAGCCCAGTGGTCAAGAGTCCCGGCCTCCCAACCAAGAGGACGCAAACTCAACTTCAGCGTCTAACCAATACAGAACTAAAAAAAAAAATCACTGTGTTCACAATTGGCCGTATACCTTTGCTATAGTTATAGCCGAAACGTCAGCTAAATCTGTACAGAAAAAGCTTTCCTTCCAAGTTTTCGTCAGTTGAAGTCTGATAACAATTAATTCCATTAATTAATTAAGAATTAAAAATTGAAGAATAGTTGGCGGTTTAATTTGCTAGTAGCTCTTTTCGTATTAGCCCATCGCCACCGTGATTTAAAACTAATTCTCAGTTAATTCAGGAACGTCATCTGAATCTTCCTCCATTTGAAAAGTAAGCAACAATACTTTTCAAACCTAAATTATAAGTGTTTGTTAACGTTAAATTAATTTTTTATTAAATTTAAATTCACCAGTTAATTTAATTTGTAAATAATATATATATATATAAAAAAAAAAGAATTTTAGTCACAATTAGGTTTATACGACCTCTCATGCTAAAGAATTTTTACGAAAAACATCCAAAATGTGCTTAACAATGTGGTGCAAACGTGTCTCGGGAAGCCGAAAATAGGCCCTCAAATAACGTAAAACGCGTCGGCTTCCAGGGCTCTGCCGCGGACCCCGCTGGGGGATCTTACAGTGCTCCCCCAGACCCCCAAGCTGGTTTCGCCGGACCCCTGCTAAAGTGGATCATATTTCAATAAAAAAAATGTTCATTTTCTTTGCCCCTTCCCCCCGTCGGGGAATCATTGCTCCCCTACCTGGAGTTGGCTGGCGCCACTACTGTGAGATTCAATTGTCTTCGAGGGCAGATCCAAGAAAGGCGCCGAGGAGAATGAAGCCGAAGGGCCTGTCGCCCCCTTCCATGATAACTCGCAAAATTGCCGAAATTGTGCGGAAAAATGTAGCTAAACTAAGACAAAAATGAATTTAAAAAAAACTGGAAAAACAATTGGCGAAGTCCCCCCCCCCCCCATACTTTGTTCTGGTTCCGCCCTTTATTATTTGCATCAAACATTGCAGTTGAAAAATCCCACCCCACGTAACGCCGAAATAGTTTGATGACACGTAACACTGGACCTATTAGGTAATCGCTAGGGTTAAATAACTTGATTTTCATAATAATAAAAAATTAGTTCTGAGTCTTCGTGTATATACCTGGTGTCCAGCATTCTTCTAAAGCCACCAAAATTAAATTTAAGGCATGGGAGGGGGTTTAAAAAAAAAAGGTCTTTCCCTACTGTTCATTGCCCTACAGTTTCCTTACTGTCTTTTATTTTTGTGGCGCCCTAAGAAATGTTTAATACGTATCGTTTGAAGCCAGGAATGGCCTCAGAATTCCTAAAATTCTGTCAGCTTCCGGGGCTCTGCCCCGGACCCCTTGAGGTGAGCTCACAGCGCTCCCCCAGACCCCCTAGCTGCAATGCATGATTTCACACATTTTAACTGTATACCCCCCCCTCTCCCCCCACCCAACCAAAGCCAAATGGACTTCGCTACGTCCCTGGCTCTCCCACAATAAGTTGTAAAAAAGTGGCCCCTGGCAGTCACCTTCCCGACTGGCCTCTTGACCCGCCAGTCCGCCTCTGCCGCCACTTGCCAGGTATATGACATTTTATAAGATTTCATAGGTCCCAACACAGTAGGATCGGCCTGAGAAGCACTATCTAGATGTTGAGCTTCCTACTGCTGATTTCATACTCTTCATCAACTTGGTAGTGAATTTGAACAAAGTGCATTCGTTAGTTAATTATTCCGCATTGCATAATGCATTCAAGTCAGCTAACTTAACTTAACTTATTAATTTCGTATTTGGTTATTTTATTTAGCCTATATGTGGCCTGTATTCTGTAAGCAACCTGGATGCTATTACTTTATTCCCACGCACCCAGGGTGGGGAGGGAGGTGGGGGGGGGGGAGGGTTGAGGCTTAATGGTGCATCGTAGGGATCGGACGAATAGGGGAAAGCCATATTCAAATATTCGCAAGAAAATATTCGAATATTCGTGCAAAACTGATGTCCATGTTTTAGGTCTGATTTACCCCCCTCCCCTCCTAAAAAAAATTCATTTTCCATTAAATACGTAAGTTTTATTTAGTATACTGGCAATGCAAGGCATACACAATATAACCAAAAGTTTAATTTAATCTAGTAGGCGAGGCAACTTGAAGGCGTAGATAAATCAACCCTACAAAAAATGATGAATTTCCAACTACAGTCCGTCATGACCGTAATTCTTTTCCAAAATGTCTTTTCCTTTCACGTATGATATTGAAGTCAACGTCATGTATCAACTCGATGACCTCGTCATTCTTTAGTTCTTAAATGTTTTAAGATAGAACAGCTGTATGCATCATTAATCTCCACCCTCTCCCTCTCGTCCCTCCATTTGCAAATGAGCAATCCATGGATCATTCCTACTGCAGACTGTTTGGGAGAAAAGGGAAAGGGTAGAAAGCGTACTGCGGACTTACTGGGACTCAAGAAGCCCGCAGGAAAACTTAGAAACCGAATCAAAAATAAAAACGAAAATGTAAAAATTGCACAGAACTTTTTTTTTTGCGAGTATTGAATGGAATATATACTATTCGAATATGCTCTTAACGAACGAATATTTGAATGTTCGTCCAACCCCTAGTGCATCGACAACCAGGTCATTAGCGCCAACCTCGGTCACAGTGCAGTTGTCCGCATTGCCACTGCGCCACACATTCCTGCAAAAATTACAGTGCAGTGTCATGCGTTTTCCATGACACTGCTAACTTTCCAACCTAACTTCCAACCACCTCATGGGTTTCCTTACCAAATGCTCATACAGTATTCTCGGTTAACCTGTCACCTGAAAATACATTGAGTTAGTCTTTCCTTGGGTTCGGTCAATCCAAGAAAATTGTAGTTATATTCTAGTATTGCACGTCGTCAGTATGCACTACTATTGCTGCTACTCATACCTGAAGTGCATGTCAAACCAGCCACTTTCTGCCCCGCAGGGAAACCGACTTTGTGTATGTGAAGGCTTACAGGCTAAAATCCGTCCTTCTTGCAACATATTAGTATCGTTGCAATCTAAATTCATTTTATGGTTATCTACCCATAATGCCACATAACTGAAGCACTGTTATGCTTACCAGTGAATTGTGTGTCTAACCTATTTGGTTGATCGATTACTAGATGTTAATAATTAGTTTTAATACTAAAAGTGGCAGTAAGCACAAGACTTGGTTTAAATCAGAGATTAATGCATTCATGATCAATGTCGATCGAAGTATTTATATCATTGATGTATTTAATTAATGGATGTTGCTCTAAAGTATTGCTAACAATTAACGAAGCTAATCCTTCAATACTTAATTAATCGTTGCTGTTAACTTACGTTAGTAATTAACAATCTTAACACGAAGAAAACAAGTGAATAGATACAAGCTGCAAATCTCGATATTGTCAATTCAATCAAAGTAATCAATTGAAACCTTGTTAATAAATAATCATAACTGTTGCTGTATTTTTCTCTTATGGTCTTCAAGAGGCTTGAAGAATATGCATACAATTTAACTACTCGATTAGATTGCTAAACCAAAGATTTCTAGGGTAAAATAATGATGTTTTCGTGGGACGCAGCTTACCACATTTGTTGATGGACGTTTTGGAGCTTGGCTGGTTTTCTAGTAACACAG
>JAHWFP010235922.1:0-14169 GCA_023313725.1 Lithobius niger
TGCAGAACTCGGCCATACAGGAAATAAACCTACCAGGAGGAATGTACAGTTCCTGTAAAAAAAAAAAAAAAACGTTTTCGTTATATCGAGGGTCGTAATAACAACTTTGGAGAAATTCAGTTATCTCGAACACTACTCGACAGATTTTCATGAAACAAAGACTGAAATGCTTATTAGATTGTCTACTGTATTTCTACCCTTATTAAATACTACGTTAACTGACTGTAAATAATTGGCCGAGCGAGAAAAATTTAATATCATCTGTTTTTAATTTTAATATCTAAAATCAGTGGAAGGATTTTCATGAAACAAAGACTGAGTTGCATATTATATTTTTCTGCTGAATATTGCATGCCATACGTATAGAAATATAGCATTATCATAACAATTAATCCAGTTTTTGTTTTACTCAGTTCTACCCAGTAATTTATGAGATGTATTATTAGTTTTTAACTCTTGTTGCTCGCGCGGCCAATTATATTTGGCTACTTACCATTACATGTAATACCTATAGAAATATAGCTAATGTCATAATAAGCACCCAGTTTTTGTTTCATTCATTTCTGTCCAGTAGTTTTCGAGATATCAACATTTTCGTTCAGAGTCACATACATTAATCCTGCAACTTCTTCCATATAACGAAGGCGTTTTTTTTTGACCGGAACTGTACCTTGTAAAACTCGGCCATACAGGAAATATACCTACCAGGAGGAATGTACCTTGTAAAACTCGGCCATACAGGAAATAAGCCTACCAGGAGGAATGTACCTTGTAAAACTCGGCCATACAGGAAATAAACCTACCAGGAGGAATGTACCTTGTAAAACTCGGCCATACAGGAAATAAGCCTACCAGGAGGAATATACCTGTAAGCCCATTTCCAGTTGCAAAAAAAGTTAAAGGTACTTCTCCTCCCGGTTGACTTTCCCATACGGCTCAGTTTTGCAACATTGCTGCAAATGCTGTTGATGCTGCAAAGGCATTATTTTCCTATTTTTCCCTCGTGAAAAATGGTTATGCTACATTCACTCTAACCTATGTAAATGTTGCAAAAGCTATTTTGCGCAGGATGCGCGAATATAGTGAGAACGTATGTCCTTTTAAGATACGACTTGCAGTTTAATTTTTTTTTACATTTAAGATGTTATAATTGACAAACTTTGTGTTAATGCAGATTGCAGTGAAAATTTCGGTTATCAGGGGTAAACAAAAATATTTTTTTTATTTATTACCACGAGCTTTAATACGAAATATTACAAATGAGTAACTTTAGAATGCCTGATTTTCAGTTGCATGCTTCGAAAAAAATTCCTTATTTTCCTCATTTTTTGAAGTTAAAAATTCCTCATTCTATTTATTTTCTCCCTTAAACCTGTAATGACCCCTGAATAAAGAACATTTTTAAAAACACACATATATATATACAAAAAAGGAACACCCGAAACCCCATTGTATGCAAAAAATATTTTTATAGCCGACGAAAATGTTAATTACCTGTTTTTTATAGCGTTTCCCTCTTTTTGAGCTTTAATTCCCCTAGAAGCTTGAAAGTTGACTTCCCAGCCGGGCTTGTACTACTGCGCATGCTTAGGATTGGGCTGGCTATATATACTCGGCGCAGCCGTCCGATGGCATCATTTCTCCTAGGGTCCTCACGACGACGTGACCGCCCTGAGTTCTTCCCACTCCATCCTCTTCTTCGGCTCCGCTGGTCCTCAGGTCCAGCTGACTTCATCATCCCATAGGACGCATCCTATTCAACTTCGATCTTAGGATGGCTTCCACTAGCATGTCCTCTGCTACCAAGGATCTCCCGGCCACCTCTCTTCCGACTTTAGGAGCAGCTGGACGAGGGACTGATCCGTCCTCTCCTTGGACAAGGATACATCTGTCTCCACAAGTGCTACACCGCCGATCAGGACGCTCTCCTATGCAGCGCTCCTCGACGATCCGCCAGCTGCTCAATCCACCATCCGCTATCTTCCCGGCGCTGCTGTCCTCCTTTTTATCGGAGGCGGCTAGAGGTGCCTTTCACAGGGGCCGGCCTCATAAGGATCGCATCCCCTACATCTCACCCTCGTCCAGTGGACCGTTTATTCTACCCGGTGGTCGTGCAATACGAGGACGACTGCATTCGCCTCCATTCCCATCCTTGCCTTCACCAACTACTACTGTTCCTCTCGGCTCCTCAGACAAACTCTCACCCGCTTTCCATCCGCCGTACTCTGTTCGTTTGCCTGTTCCATTCCCGACATTTCGGTGACTCTTTTGCGAACCCACCTACAGTCCTACACGGCGTCTCTCTCACGGTCCCGTCCATGATGCGTCGGAACACGGTCCTGCTCCTCCTTCCTCGCCTGTCTTTATTGACCTATTTTATGATGAGCCACTTTTACATCCATTATACTATCCTAGGACGTCAGTCTCCGGACTTCCTATCCCTCACAAGGTCTTCACCTGTTCTTCGTTTCCGAAAAATTTCCGTCCCTAGAATCGTTGCTCTGCCATCAACATCAACAGGACACCTGGGGAAGGCATCCCTCCACTCATCCTGTACTGTCACCCACGCTCATTCCCGCAGTATTTCTTGTACGTCCGTCATCACACCTCCTGCAGTCGGCGTCCTTTGGACGAACCCAGTGCAGACATATTGTAATATCTCGATTTACCTGTGGACGCGCAGTTGGCTCCGTTCCTGATTTCTGTTTTTCAAAAAAAAAAACAAAGAGAAGAAAATAATGTTACAAAAGAAACGACAACAAAAGAGAAACGAACATAAAATAAGTTCAAATGAAGGCCATGACACGACACAGTTGGCCTGGGATCTGTTCCCACTACATCTCCTACTTCTTGTCTGTTCACATCCTGGTTCTCATCCCTCTACGCACCTCACTTTGGGCTACCTTCAACACACGACTGAACTTGCCCGCGTTTCATATCTATGTCACTGTCCTAACTCGTCCGACCTAACTCTTTTGGACGACTGACCCTACGTAGCCACGTTCCTTTAGATCGAATCCGTCCTCTCACTCCTCTATATTGCCATTCCGTTCCTCTGTCAACGTCTTCAATCTTAGCATCCGTTCACGACTGCAACAACTCTTTCGTAAGAAATAAACATCAATCTCTTGTAAACCCAGTCCTCCGTTCCCTTTTATAGGGACCTATCCTCTACTTTTACTCCATCTCATGGCACCTAATCATAGGTAGGGGACGCATCCGACAGGCCTACTTCCTTATCCCCTTCTTCGCCAACTCATAACATAATACCTCTCCACACGTTCCAATCCCCTGTATTTACGATTATACACACGTCGTACAATGAAGAAAAAAGGGGGGGGAGGGACGCAGCTGCCCCGCTTCCACTGTTCTACCTTCGTACCTCTTCAATCTACACTACAATCCTACCTACAGTGCTGCAACCGCTGACTGTGTGGTGATACCATGTTCCATCACCAGGCGCCACTGCAGTCGCTCACCTCGCGGTTCAAATCGCTGCGCGCCTAAAGGTTTTTGTGTCCTGTTCATCATTCACCATGTTCGACTCCTCTTTGTCTGAAGATCCTGTACCAAACACCAAAGCAACTCCGGACACTGACGCAACGGTAACTAAGGAATGAAATGTGCCTTCACCTAAGGCATGTAATTGTTTGGGTTTCTCCGAAAACTCCACTATATACCATTTCGATCCTCATCCATGCTGCCAGCGACACAGACAGTGTGACGGACAGGAATGTAACTGCCGTATCTGCATCTCCATTTCACCAAACCGTTGGACAATTAATCGATGAAAGCAACATCAATCAAGACAGCGGATGCAACGTGCAGCTAAAAGCAAGAAGAGTTACGTGCCCTTAAACAATCCCAAGTACAAGCCCCAAGTCCGACCGTTCCTTCACTTCCAAAGAAAGCCACCAAGCGTTCTGCGTCGGGTCCGCTACCACCCATTCATCCTCTGAAACAGCCCGCCTTTCCCGACACCAAAGCAATCCCTGCTGCAGCAGGAACTTCAAGTATCAAAACGTCGGCAAAAATCAAGGTCGCCCGTCAACGTCTCGTCCCCGCTAAGACGCTGTTCTCAACATCCGTCAAAACTCTGAAACTCTCTACCATCTTCCACGGTACCACTTCCTTCGGCGTCCCTAGCCTCCCCAGTTCGTGTTTCATCTACGTCCCCTTCGAAGAGTTTTCAACATTCTTTCCAGCGGACGTGCCATCCCCTTCTAAACCTGCTCCGTTCCCGACTGCACCAGTGCTCCGAACAGCAATCACTTGGGGTTTCGGCCAGGGAACAAGAACATTTAGACTTCAACCTAAAATTTCTCTTTGAACACCTGGATGGGTTTGTCACGGAACTCAACACTCTTCGCTCCGCTCAATCTAATATTACATCTTTACAAGAGACGGCAGCATCCGCAGAGGCCCGTCAATCGGAAAAAACTCTCCTCCGTGCTGCGAACGAGGCATTGTACAGCGGGGAAAGCGAACCTAGCTCTCCTCCGAGGTGACAAAGTCCGCTGTAAAAAACAGGTAATTTATATTTTCTTCGGCTATAAAAAGACTAAAATTACAGGCCCTGCACCTGCTTAATTTTAGTTTTTATTGCCTAATCCAAAATATACATTACCTTTAGTCCCACCCAGGCCTCCCCTCCATAGTCTAGGTTCTAGGTGAGGAAAAGAATGCCGCTGGACGGCTGCGCCGAGTATATATAGCCAGCCCAATCCTGCGCATGCGCAGTAGTACAAGCTGGGAAGCCAACTTTCAAGGTTCTAGGGGTATTAAAGCTCAAAAGGAGGGAAACGCTATAAAAAACAGGTAATGTATTTTCAATTAGACAATAAAAACTAAAATTAAGCAGGTGCAGGGCCTGCAATTTTAGCCTATTTGTTACTACTAGCTTTACAGAAAATTACGAACTAATAACTTTAAAATTCCTTATTTTTAGCTACATTCTACGAAAAAAATCCGTATTTTCCTAATTTTATGAAGTTAAAAATTCCTCATTCTATTTATTTTCTCCCTTAAACCTGTTACAACCTTTGACTAAAGAACATTTTTAAAATTACACATGTAAAATAAGGAACAACCCCGAAACCCCATTGTATATAGGGTTTCAGACAAATTAAAATGCAGCGAGTTTGTTATTCATTCAAGATTTCAGAAAAATACAAGTTTGGCCACCTTTACCATTTTGGAGATAGCCATGTTTGCCCAATTCTACTGAGCTTTAACATAGCAGTGAATTTCCTCTGACTACAAAGTTTTTTTTTTTTTTGATCTTCATTGTCCTAATTGTAGGAAAATTGTCCGCGTTACTCCAGCGAATTCCTAGTCCTACAAATTACTGTTGTTTCAAAGAAGGTCCAGAAGAAATACTTACAGTTCAACTGTTTATTTAACAGTGACATTTCAAAATTACAACACTCGACCACATGGCTTAAAACAAACATGACTGCAGCTTGCAGCCCATGCTGCCTGCATCGACCCCAAAACGCGAGTGAGCGTTCGCTCCATCCTAAACCGGAAGTTAGTCCCCACCAGGCTAAAGCGCTCGATAAGCCGGATGTTTCATTCTCCAGGCAAACAGTGCGTCATTGCCGACCAGGCTTTTCCATCGCTCTTTCCTGAACTGGGAGACAGTACATTTTAGTCTCAAATGATATTTTAACCAATGATATGAATAATACAAATAAATTCTTTGCTGGGAAGAACCAACTATAGCTAGGCTATGCGTACAACCAACACTAATAGATGAATTTTCCACTTAAAATAAAAGTTGATTTAAATTGATGACTTTTTTTCGTTGATTTTAATCGTAACTGAAATCAATCCTTTAAATCAAACTCATGTAAGTTAGCCAACCCTGATGTGGAGTATTGACAAAACCTGGAAATGGCGTAATAATATAACGTGGAGTATATACCAGATTTATATTTCATTTTGAATGGTAAACCAGGTTCAAACCAAGTGACAACGTCATCTATTAGGAAATTGTATCTGTACCAGAAGTTTTGAGCCGAGTGGTTTCTTTTTTTTTTTTGCCCTGCTCTTGGCACTCGTTCAAAACTAAAACTGGGTATTTTTGAAAATTGCTCTGCCATCACGTGCAAGATTGCTGTAGAAATGTTAAAGGACGCAACCGCAATGTTTCTAAGCCTGAAAAGTTTGCAGTATAATGTTTTCTTGTTGTATCGTTCGTAAATATTTCTGCATTCTTCACACTATTAAGAATTTTCCATATGATATGGTGTTATTATTGCCGTTTCCCAAACAGAAAAACACTCGGATACAAAAAAATCCATAAATCACTTGAGTATTTGACCTCGCTTGCTTCACTCGTTCAGTCAATAAAATGCGAGTTTGGACTGTATATACTCTATCGTTGTTGTGGTGTGTGTGTGGGGGGGGGGGGGGGGGGGAGGTAAATTACAGTGAGTGGTGTAATATTGCCAGTTTGCGCCCACCCCCTCAAAAATAGTCCTAGCCACAGTCTTGTATTGTGGGAATGGCATTGTGTGCAAAGATCAGTTGTGGGATGCGATCTCTCGTTTTTTGGCTCACAATCCAAACCCTTGACAGCTCTGCTGTTCTTTGCTCACTGTTCTTGAGGAACCTTCAGCAAAGCTTGCGTTTCGCGTTCGGCAGGGTTTAAAGAGAAATAACTGCCGCTACCTTTCACTCACAGAAACTAAAGGAATAAAATGGTCATTCCGAAACCACATTATAGCGATTGCAGCGTTACGTTTCTGTGCCTTGCCGGTGTCATTTAGTCTAACAAAAACTGTCACAGCTTGCCGTAGTATTTCTATTTCAACTGTCTCATTGTCTCCGTTAATGACTTGTTTGTGGTTCGTGAATTTTCTTTGAGAAGTCCTGGAAAAATCGTTGAAAAATTCCTGGAATTGTAAGATTCCAGGCGAGAACAAACCATGGTATGGGCTTATATTAGCTCTTCCCATGCAACCCTAGCACATTCGTGTTGGGGATCAAGGAATGAATGGTCTACTGATCCTTGTGGTACGGGGTTCAAGATTAGGCCCCTAAAAATTAATTACGTCGTTCTCGGGAGTGGAACAAAAAAAATTTACGCGAGTGGGCGGTGTTTTTTTTTTGTTTTTTTTCGTGGTTTTTGCGATGCGGGCGAATTTTTTTTACCAAACAAAACAAAATCAGTAGCTTACATTTTGTTGTAGAGTATAAAATCTGTGTTTTAATTACATGGTGATCGTGCAAAAGTTGCACATTTGATAAAAGTCATTCTTTAGATCCAAATTTTAATTGTGACATGCGATCCTAAGATTTGTTTCGAGGCGTTCATGTGAATGGAGCAAAGATGTGATGTGGTCATCGGCTCCAAATGTTTGATGAAAGTGCTGATGCATGATCGAATTTTTTTTTAGACAATGTCATAAAAAAAGTTTCATGCGATGAGAAAAAAATCCATGCGTGCACTCCCGAGAACCACTTAATTTTTAGCAGCCTTAGGCCCGTATTCTGAACGCTGACTAAAACTCGCACTTGACTTGAAATGACGTCACTCCTATTTAGTGCCATTCACCACCAGAACCTCTTTTGGATACATTTAGCAGAAATCGGGTGGTGAATGGCACTTAATGGGTGTGACGTCATTTCAAGTCAAATGACGTCACACTTACTAAGTGCCATTCACCACCCGGTTTCTTCCAAATGTATCCAAAAGAAGTTCTGGTGGTGAATGGCACTAAATAGGTGTGACATCATTTCAAGTCAAGTGCGAGTTTTAGTCAGCGTTCAGAATACGGGCCTTATTGTCTGTCGTTCGAATTTGGTACGTTTGGTCGAGCAGTTTAAAACTACAGCAAAGATATTTAACGAAGTCCACATTGGTGGTGAGGAGAATATGGATTTTGCGTATCCTTTCCTGAATATGGTCATCCTAATTGTTTTAATCATTTTAATGGCAACATATAATGTTGACCATTACTGATCGAGTATCATTCAAGCGATAATTGGCCTGTATTGATTCACTTCAATTATCGGCGCTCATGTTCGCCGAATAACCCAGAAAAGCTGCGGTTAAATTTTAATTATCACCCTGAGTTAATTAGTGTCACATTCGAAGGTCACTTGTGGGGCTGACGACTTTCTGGGCCGCATTTTACACTGTGAAACGTTAAAGGAACTAATTGAGGTTCGTTGTGTAGAAAAATTTCACACAATTTAACCTTTAAGGCGCCTTTTCACTTTTTCAATTCCTAGATGCGGCACCGCAGAATCTTCGAGCTATATAAAGAAAATAGCGGTAAATTAAAAAAAAAAGAAAAAGGAACAATGCTTCGCTGCAAAGCTGCGAATTTTCATAACTAAAAAGAGATCACGTGACCCACATCAGCCTATTGGATGACGGAGAATCTGGAACGTGGATGCTGTGTTTAGAGTCCGGGCAACGCTATCGAAATGTTGAACTGGCGCCTTTAAAAGGAGCACGCAGACGCACTAGGCCCTAGAAGCTGGGTTTGTACCGGTCCTTGAAAATCTGGAAATGTCCTGGAAAATAAAAATGTAGCTCCAGGCCTAGAAAAATCCTTGAAAAACTGGAAAAAAAAACCTTTTTTAAGACCTGGAATAGTCCTGGAAATTCCCATAACACAAAATAACTTTTCTGTTTTTCCTGTCAAATATCAATGTACAACGTATATTTAAACAAAAAAAACAAAAAAAAAAAAATTGTAACGCCAGGGTTAGTGCGTTTCACCATTGTCGTGTAATGGAACAAATTCTGTCACATCTTGCCACAGTATTGATAAGATTTCATATTTAACAAAATTTTCCTTTTGTCTCATTTTCTCGTTGTTGCTAATTGTCAAGTCCTTGAAAAATCTTGGAAAAGTCCAGGAATTTTAAGGTTACAAACGAGTATGAACGCTGTAAAAGGTATAGGACCGATTTTTCCACCCATCAAGTTTATTAACGCAAGGCACTGTTTCATCCTATGCTGGAGGATGGGGTTGGGGGGGGGGGGGGGTCTGCTTGCCTCTGTCAGTCATCAGATGTGTCCCCGTGTACGGTTCATTTAAAGTTTTTTTTTTTTGGCCGACGAAAATTTAGTTACCTGTTTTTAATAGCGTTTCCCTCCTTTTGAGCTTTTATTCCCCTAGAAACTTGACAGTTGGCTTCCCAGCAGGCTTGTACTACTGCGCGTGCGCAGGGATGGGCTGGCTATATATACTCGACACAGCCGTCCAATGGCGTCATTTCTCCTAGGGCGCTCACGACAATGTGATCACCTTGAGCTACTCCCACTCCATCCTCTTCTTCAGGTCCGCTGGTCCTTTGTATCAGCAAGCCTCGTCCTCCTATCGGACGCGTCCTTCTCATCCTCAGATCTTGGGATGACCTCTACTTGCTTTCGGTTTCCAAGGATCTCCCGGTTGAAGCTTCGCTCCCGGCCACCCTCATCCCAACTTTAGGAACAGCCGGACGAATGGACAATCCATCCTCTTTGAGGACAAGGATACATCCGCCTCCGAAGGTACCACACCATCGGCCAGGACTGTCTCTTATCCAGCGGTTCTCGACGGTCCGACAGCCGATCAATCCGCCATCCGCTGTCTCCCCCGGCACTGCTGTCCTCCTTTCCATCGGAAGCAACCAGGGGTGCATTTCGTAGGGGCCGATCTATTACAGGACGCATCCCTTAAATTTCACAAGCACCCTCCTCCAGTCAACCATCCTTTCCACTTGGTGGCCATACACTTCACGGGCGTATGCATTCCCGTCCGTTCCCACTTTACCTTCACCTGCTTCTACTGTTCCTCTCGGCTCCTCAGACAGGCTCTGACCCGCTTTCCATCCGTCACACCCCGTCCGCTTGCCCGTCCCATTCCCAACTTTTCGGCGACTTTTTTGCGATCCTGCCGCTTCACCTGCACAGTGTTCTTCTAACGATCCTTCTCTCGATGCGTTGGGACACGATCCTGCTCCTCCTCCTTTGCCTGTCCTTGTTGACCTATTTTGTGATGAATCACCATGCTCGCCTAACTTCGACATCCATTATACTGTTTTAGGACGACAGTCTCCGGATTTCTTATCCCTCACAAGGTATCCTCCTGTTCTTCATTCTCGCAAAATTTCAATCCCGGGAATTGCTGCTCTGCCATTACCGCCAACGGAACGCTTAGGACACGCATCCCTCGGCTCGTCCTGTACCATCACCCATACTCACTCCCGCAGTCTCTCCTGCACGTCCGTCATCACACCTCCCTGCAGTCGGCATCCTCCGGGCAAAACCAGTACCAACTCGCCGTTATCCTTCAACCCACGGGCGGTGCATAGTTTGCTCCGTTCCTGATTTTTTTGTTCTCAATCAAGAATTATAATCTTAAAAAAAAAAAAAAAAATAATATATTACTGCATCAATCACACAAGGAAAGACAACAAATGAGGGCATACTCAGTCCGCATGAGGACCAGGACACAACATTTCATCGTTTTTGGATCCGTTCCCACTACCTCTCTCATCCTGGTCCTTATCCCTCTATGCGCTACATTATGTGCTACCTCCGACACGCTTCATTCTTTCTCGTCCGAGTTCGTTTTAACGCTTTTCTCTAGCTCGACCTTGGCCCTTTGCCCTTTCTTATGGCCAATCCATTCCTCCATCAACTTCTTCAAACTGCTAACATCCCTTCATAGCTACAATAGCTTTCCATGGGTCGTCCGCTTCAATTTTCGTCCTCTGTCCCTTATAGGATCGATCCCCCACTCTTTCCCCATCCAAGAGGCATCTACTGTCAAGCAAGAAACACATCCAACAGTCCTATGCCCTTATCTACCTCCTTCACCGACTTATTGCTTACCACCTTTCCTTTTCCCTGCAATCCACGACCGTTCACTCTTTGAACGATGGAAAAGGGGGGGGGGAGAGAAGGGAAAGGGACACGGTAATATCACGTCCACTACATCATCTCCATCCTTCCTACACTCCGATCCTACCTACAGCGCTGCATCCACTGATTATGCAGTGATACCACGTTCCACCACCAGACGCCACTACAGTTGTCCGCCTCGCAGTTCAAAACGCTACGCGTCTAACGGTTTTTCTGTGTCCTGTTCGTCGTTCACCATGTCCGACTCCTCTTCGTCTGAAGATCCTCTGCCTGATGCTGAAGTAACGCCGAACATTAAAACACCGATCACGAAGGAAGCAAATGTGCCGTCACCCAAGGCATGTAATTGTCTAGGTTACTTCAGGAACTCCACTACGTTCCATTTCGATCCTCATCCTTGCTGTCAGCGGCACACAAACAGACGGCACAGACAGTGTGACGGACTTGAACGCAACTGCCGTATCTGCATTTCAATTTCACCGAGCCGATAGACACTCATTCGAAGAAAGCAGCTTCAATCAGGGCAAAGAATGCAACGTGCAGCTAAGAAGCGAGAAGAGCTACAGGCCCTTAAACAATTACAAATCCAAGCTCCGAGTTCAACCGCTCCTTCACTACCGAAGAAGGCCACCAAACGTCCTGCGTCAGGTCCGCTGCCTACCATTCATCCTCTAAAACGACCTGCCCTTCCAGATACCGAAGCAATTCCCGCAATAGCAGGAACGTCGGGGATCAAGACAACAGTAAAAATCAAAGTCGACTCGTTCCCACTAGGACGCCATCCTCGACTCCAACACCGTCTCTGCTATCTTCCAAGGTACAACGATCTGTGGCATCCTTATCCTCTCCACCCCGTGTTCCCTCCATCCCCTCTCAAGACTTTACAAACATTCTCTCCAGCAGACGTGCCGCCCCCTTCAAAACCAACTCCGTTTCCTACCATGCCAGTGCTTCGAACAGCTGAGCTATCACTAGGGGTTTGCATCTTTCGGCCAGGGAACAAGAACACCTAGACTTCAACCAAAAATTTCTTTTCGACTGCCTAGATGGGTTCGTCACAGAGCTCAATACTCTTTGCTCCGCTCAATCCGCCACGACATCTTTACAGGAAGCGGCTGCGTCTGCAGAAGCCCTCCAATAAGAAAATGATCTTCTCCGTGCTGCGAACTAAGCTTACTCTAGCGAACTTGAGCTTATAAACCAGCGTTAACATTCTCTTCGCATAAATTATGCTCTACTTCGCGCATGTAACGCCTGGGTTTCACCGATTCCTGCTTCCCCACCTTGGAGGGCCTACTACTGCGCTCGTTCCCGCACTCACCGCCTTAGACTTGCTCCATCCTCAACTACAATTCAGACGCTGTCACGTCCTCATCCTGCGGATGCATCCTCTTCACCCACATTAGCCAAACTTCACCAAGAGGCTCCTTCGCCATTGCTACCTCCACTTCTAGATCCCTCGTCCACAACCTGTGGTTATCACACACAGGATGACGATCCTCCACCATCAACCTCCGCCTCTCCTGTTAGACTGTGGAATGATGCGATTGCCACAAACCAATTTCAGTGTGGCAATACGATAATGCTCCAAACTTCGTCCCTGTGTACCACTGTATCACCGGAACTTTATCATCCTCCACGGACGTGATGCCATGCTCCCCGTGCCGCGGCAAGGCTCAGGTGTTGCTTTAGGATTTCGTGTCTCTTCAAAATTCCTAACCACTTCGAACCTTTCGGTGAGGGTCCCGCTTCATCCGCCTTCCGCGTGGGGACGGTGCAATCACGATCCTCGCCTCTCTACTCAAGATCTCGTCTTCTCAAATTATCATGAATCGGTCTCCACTTCGCTCCGCAGTACCTGGCTTTCACCAGCCATCATTCCTCCAACTTCAGTATTATAATCTGACAACATAATTTTGCCGCTCTGCCTTCAATAAGTGTTCTTTACCTCCTGTGATTACCACCATCCACACTACGGACACCGTCCGCTCCTTTCCTGATTTTTCTGATTTCCTATCTTGTACCCCACGGTGTTAAGACTCCTGCTGCAGTGCCTTCTGCTTCTTTAACCATTACTAGATTATGATATATTACCGGACTGCCTGACCTCACTTAGGATGTTACCTTCCGAAACAGAGAATCGCTACTCAGCCCGCGTATTGACTCAGGGTTGTCTTCGCCAGGGACTAGTTTCCGTGGATGCCGGCTGGTATGCGAGGGGATAGTGTACCTAGCCCTCCTCCGGGTTACAAAGTCCGCTATAAGAAACAAGCAATGTATATTTTCTTCGGCTATAAAAAGACTAAAATTGCAGGGCCTGCACCTGCTTAATTTTAGTTTTTATTGCCTAACCGAAAATATACTTTACCTTAACTCCCACCCAGGCCTCCCTTCCATTGTCTAGGTTCTGGGTGAGGAGAAATAATGCCATCGGACGGCTGCGCCGAGTATATATAGCCAGCCCATCCCTGCGCACGCGCAGTAGTACAAGCCCGGCTGGGAAGCCAACTTTAAAGTTTCTGGGGGAATCAAAGCTCAAAAGGAGGGATATGCTATAAAAAACTGGTAATTATATTTCGGTTAGGCAATAAAAACTAAAATTAAGCAGGCGCAGATCCTGCAATTTTAGTCTTTTTACTTGCATCGTATGCTTTATTTGTGAATTGAGAAAAAATAAAAATCAGTAAAATTGGACGCCAGGTATTTTTTGGGAGGGGGGAGGGAGCTGGGTATTGACTCAAAATTAGCTCGATATAGTTCTAACCACTAATCAAGGAAATTAAACTGAAATTAATGTAAAAGACTTGCCACATAAAACGAAACCCCAATTACGTCTTTCAATGTAGGTTGAAAGCCTATTCGTAGCTTGATTTAGCCAATACGCCAAGTTCCGCAGACAGGCCAATGAAATAGGGACAGTGCAAATATTGGCTTCACTGTTTTTCTGCAGGAGTTGGTGCCCTTAGTAACACTAGCCAATATGGATCACACTCTTGCAACTGGTGGACACACAGGGGCTTGTCCTCCCGTCGTCCCTCGCGTCACATGGATACACTCTATACATATAATGAAAGGGGCGAAACCAGCCAGAATCCTTGTCGTAGAACAATTGTGCGTTATTAAGTTTTATGCTTGCATTCTATTATCATCAACGAGACTTGCGCTGCACGTCTTTATTGAAAACTTGTCTCACGTTCGAAGTCATTATTTGTACTCGTACGCTGTCTAGAGCGACCTGAGAAGCTTTTTACTATCGAGGTAAAATCCCCGGCCTTTACCGGAAGTTGACTGGGATAGCA
>JAHWFP010235923.1:2530-29167 GCA_023313725.1 Lithobius niger
ATTGCTAAAGCTGACACTAATCAAACGTTGCTTCATGTTTGGTCACACCCCAACCTTGGTTTGGGCATTCAAGGTGTATATGTCCGCTCTATCTTGAAATATGCCTCCACAGTTTAGTCCCTACATTTATTAAAAGATATCGGCACAATTGAGCGGGTGCAACGGCAATTTAGTGAAACGCTTCCAGGTCTGAAAACCTTTTGTTACAAAGACAGATTGTCTAAATTATGTCTAAAAATTTTAAATTATGTGAAAGCCATATACCAACATAGGTCTTTTAACATAGGTTTGTGCTTCAACACTGAGCCGAGCAGGTAATAGCCGAGTTCCTGATTATTAGAACCAATATGCAGGGCTTCGCAGTTCGTGGCAGAAATTGGAAGCTGCCACCTCTTTGACCAGTCACCAACTTCATCTAACAGCGCATTTCTCAAAGCAGTGGATTCATGGATTGTTCGGTCATTGTCGACAACCACAAGAGCCAAAATTGTCTCACCACGCGTAGGTTTGTCGATGATTTGAGAAAGACCCAACTCAGAAATTGTTTTGATGAACAAACAATGAATTATATTTGTAACATTAAGTAATTCCTAGTTGATAATGCATTGGTTAAAATCGCCAACAAATGAGGTTAATTTTGCTTTTATGCAAACACTGATGAGATAACGCTCACGTTTTGGTCACCGATTCCTCAATGTATCCATTAGGGATATAGCCAATCACCAGATTTAAGTTGAAATCGGGGAACAAAATACACACAGCTTCATCGTTAAAGGCAGTTTTGATAATAACAAACTTGACACCCTTTCGTGACGCAACAAGAATCCTCCTACTCTGGAACCACGGTCTCGAGACGAGTAAAAAACCAGAATTACCAACAACATGGTGTCAGTAATTGAGTCGTTTAACCATGTTTCCATCACGACAACAATGTCCGCACACCCAAAAGAAAGATCACGAGTAAACTCTGCCAGCTTGTTAACCAAGTTTCTAGCATTAATTAAAAAGCAGGAAAGACTTGAGGATCGGCTAGTAAAGCTCGAAGATGTATGAGTGTTAGGCGGTGAAAGTTTTAACCCGTCACTGTGTTTATGACAACGATTCAGTCTCTTATAAAACTGCAGTTTCCCTCATAGGAGAAGAATCAGTCCCTGCTTGGGTTCAACAACCAATACTGCACAACAGCGTCTGGTAAAAGATGTTTGCCATAGGAGGAGAAGTGGATACCGTCACGAGCTAAAAGTTTCTAGATTGAGTTATGACATTCCACATATAGGGAAAAAAAACCACATCACAATCTTTGCAACAAGCCATGAGGTGCCCATTGCACCGGATTAGATACGGTTTTAAGTCAGGCCAACCATGATTTCTTGAAAATTGAATTTATGGAAAAAGACCCACAACACTGATTGTAACATACGTTAAAAAGGAATTGTGGCGAGTCAACAGATGCTTTAACTTGTGCACCACACTGTCGCGTGTGTCACGACCCATATCATTGGTACCAATACATAACATAATTACTGACACTTAGTCATTAGATTTGACAATTTCGGGAACAAATTCAGCGATGTTGTTGATTCGTGCGCCTGGAAAGCACCTTGCCACAGATTTGAAACCGACATATGTGGACAATTTTAAATGAGACTCACCTATAACTATATTTCACTCCACTGGTAGACTTGTCAGAGGGTAGAGGAGGCGATAGCAACAAATTAAACCCGACATTGTCGTCTACTGCAAAGTGAAGCTGTTTTATAATTTTTACGTCGGGTTTAATTTGTTGAGTCAATCAATCACAGAAGCAGGTCTCTTACCAGGCAATCCTGAATGAAGGTTAACATTAGCAACACATTTCAGGGAACCGGAATAGGGGCATGAGGATTAGCTACCACGAGCGAATTGTGGGCCGATGTGGTACACACTCGAGATCGAATTGGTGCAGTCACTGGGTTACCAGAGTTTACAGGGATAGAGTTATGTGGGCCAACGTGACCACCAGGCCCTCAGTGCTTAGTGATAATACCGTGCTAACAATGATTTCGAAAGAGTGTGACAAGTTTTAATATATGGTAGCAGTGGGTGCCTAAATGTCCTTAGATGAGCAAGTGCCATTGTCCTGTTTATATGACAACAGCTTGAAGAGCTCTCCTAATGCCAGTTACTGTTTCAAAACAGCATTGTCTATCTTTGATTCGAGGCAGGACAAGCTCATGCGCATAAAGTTTTCAAAAGACTCAAGGAAAGTTAAGAAGTTATTCATAGAGTTCTCCAACTGTTCCCAGAGGGAACATGGTGAAGGTGGGACTGGTTCAAGAGATTTCAATGCTGCTCCAGAATTGTTGATTTCCGAAAAGGATTCAGTTAAAGTAGGTTGAAAACTATCCAGTTTAGAGCATAAATCAGAAATATCCAAATCCCGTTCAAGTTTTTCAATTTCTAAATCTTGTTTCATAAGGGTCAATCGATCACTGACCTCCAGCATGGAATGAGAGAGAAAAGAGGCATTGCCTTCATATACCAGTTTAGAAAGTTGAATGTTGGTGTCAGCTACACGGGACTGCGCCATTAAGATATGCGAGTTGTTGATCTGACATTCCTTGACAGTTTCAGTGTGAATTGTAGCATGAGTACTGTAGGGATGGGAGACCTATGACAAGGCCAATCTGTCTCCTGATGAGCTGTGGGAAGTATTCGGGAGTGAAGAATGGCTGGATCTACTAGAATTAAGAGTCAATTGGAGTAAGTCGCGAACATCTCGCGAGGAGAAGATAGGGTTAGCTTCGATTTGGGGGCCGAGACGGGCTTTTTCACCCGGCCTCTACAACAAGGTAATGCTTTTTTTTTACGATTCGAGACGTGTGTGTAAGACTGGATTTGACTTAAGTCTAGACTGAAAATTAGTATTCCTTTTCTCGGAATAAGGAGTGCTTGAGAAAGCCATGGAGTCTCGACACTCTTCACTTTACTACAGACTTCATGAATGAAAGTATGTTTCTCACTATAAAGTCAAAAACAGATATGTAAGAGCCGTTACATGACGTTTTTAGTTAGTCACCCTGGTTTCAAGAAGCGCTAAGTAACAAGACCTTGAAGGTGACATTGATTCCCCCGCGTTCGCCTCGTCGCCCCTACGGCCAACTCATCTATCAAAGTCGGATGCGTTGAAGGAAAGCACGTTCGGGGGACGGCGTTGGGGAGGGGGTATACATTCCAACAGCGGTGGAGGGGGCGGGAGAAACTACTGCGGAAATATCAACGTTCATTCATTTTATTCGAATTCATAAATCCTCAGATACCACGTGTAGGAACTCGCTATCTTCTAGAAGCTTTCTTGAATGTGGTCGTTTGTGGCCATTTCTCTGTTTGTAAATAATGCTTTCCCGATAGCTCCCAGAAATGAATTAAAAGAAAAAAAAAAAAGCTCGACTATAAAGAAGTGATAATAACGCCATCTGGTGACGAGGTTAGTATTTGGACCCGGTCGTTGGGCTAGCTGCAATGGGCACTAGATACAAATGGAAGTAAATTATGAAACAGGCTTTGGGCCTTTGTGGGCGGAGCGAGCAGAATATTTAATGTTTATTTTGATGACATTACCATATTTGTTACTGTTCGTTAAAAAATCTGGGTGTAATACTCACTCGGTTAAGTTTGGGACCTTTTTCCTTTTAATGTGACGTATTGCTGCACTTCGCTGGCCTTTTTCTTATTTTAGCTTTTTTTTTTCATGTGGGCCTAACCCATACGTATCTGATTTATTTTAATAGGCTATCGTTTGCTCCAGCATTTAGTTTCTGTGTAGTCAGGCCTATTTACACAACCCACACTATAAATGTGGGCCATCGCTACCGACTAGAAATAAAACGACACATTAGCCACCGCTGTTTGAGAGTCGCCGCCAATAATTTTTACAGTGTTTACAGCAAATGCTGTGGAAAGTGTCTTCCCTGGATTAAAAATGTTAGTAATAAAGCATTTAACTGCAAGTCAAACACTCATCAATATGACAGTTCTTAACAGTAATCTAAAGATTCAAAACGTTCACAATCCTGCCGGTTTTATAAAAGTTGACACCGCCACCAACGAAAATGTTAAGGCGCACACCTCCATCACGCACTGAAACAGCGATCATTGTTATATAATCTAAAACTAACACCATCACAATTGTAGGTTAAAATGTGTTAGTTTTCAGGCCTACGTTTAGCTTTTAGGCCTAATTTTTACCTGCCGGTTTAATTTCGTAAGTAGCAGTTAACAGAGAGTTGGGTTCGAGAGTAGGCCTATTAATTTATGCAACACCGCGTCCAGACTTCACGTTGCCAAGCAACGAGTAATCTTTAAATCATTATTTGCCATGCTAAAGGGTCTTCCTTTAAGCGTTCTTTTTTCAAATGAAGCTAATGTGTGTCGTTAATGGAATCCTTTTGTTTTTTATGTCTGCGTGTCTTCTTGTAGTGGTTAAATGCGACATGCCACACGCGACGGGACACACGCTAAGCAAAAACAGAACGAACGAATAATCTTTGTTTTTCCCAATGCCAAATAATGCGAGTTCGGTGGCGTTCTCGACAACTACCACCGAAATCCTACTAATGGAGACCTATACTAGAGCAAAAAAAAAAAGGACATAACATTAGATTTTTGATTTTTCATCTAGTGATTGTAAGAAAATATGGAGCTTATCAATTTGGATGAAAACCATGTAACATCTCCGCAAAACAAAGCTCTTTGGCCGTTTGAAGTCATGATATCAAACGATAAGCTCTATCGCAGGTTAATCTCACCGACTAGGACTTCAAACGCAAAATAAAATGCTTGAAAATTACGCACTAGCCAAACAAAATTATGGCGTGCAGTTAACGTCAAATTGCGTCTACATAAACGGGATCGACGTAATGTACAATTCATAGTGTTTACGTTAACTGAACCCCATACTCGTGTTTTGGTAAATCGGTCGATGGAATATAGTATATTTATTTGATATTTAACTAGTATATTTTTAATTCAATATATTTTATTTACCCCGTTGATGCCTAACAAACAACGATGAGCAGCGTCGTTATCGTTCCAGCCACTGCATTGGCCAGTGTTCAATTATTTTCGCTGTTGGTGATCGAAATGAAACGGCTCATGTTTCCATTAAAAGTTGAAACCCAAGACTTTAAATTGTTGTTTTAAATGGCGTGTGTATTTCAGAGATAGCGGTTTTTTTTTATTTATTAGGAGTAAAGTTCAATTGTTTTCATGTAGGATGTTTACAGTCTTTTGCTAGTCAACAAGAGCTCATTACAGCGTTGCAAGCACTCTTCATCCAGTCATGGATGAAGAGGATTATGAGTTTTGAAGATTCTTTTGCAAGCGTAATGATATAGTTTAATCATAAGATAATCAACTTAATTCATACATCAAGGAAATAGTTAGATCATGTGATAAATGAACAAAATTAATAACCATTAACCAGCAATCACAAGATGAAGGTTAAGGAAACATTCAGAATCAAAGATTGGCGTTGTGAGTAATAAAACAAGTCTGATAGTTCGTACACGAACCCAGACTTCCTACTTAATAGTTTGGTACCTTTAGGTCACCACCTAGAAGGGTTGAACAGTTTCTAAGTTCTGCTGTAGCTTTTAGCCAGGTCTCGACCTGGTTGCACAGTTGGTTGAGTGCAGGGGTAGTAAGTGAGAAGTCCTGAGTTCAACCCCTGTATCAAGTTAGTTTATCGTGTATTTTCCCTAAACCAGTCTTTAATCGTAGTTGCTTCGTTAATCCAGTCACACGCTAGTATGTCGCGCCAAGTTAGGCAACAAACATCGCATCAATTCAATTGCCGAGGACGTAAACCATTGTAGTGCGACACCATAGCGTAAGTGTGTAATATCCTGTCTAGTTTTCAGGCTTGTTTTCATTTAACCTTCGAACTATTATTCAGTGCGATTAATTTGGCTAATGTTTCAGTGTGTTGATATCACTCCTTTGAAGGGCCGAACCATTCAGAACTTGGCGGTCCCTTTTACCAGTTTGGGTTCTTGATATGATAAATGAATTACTAAATTGAAACACAGAAGCGAAGACGTAAATAAAAGTGTATTTGCCCAATCAATGAACAGAAAACTTTTCCAAAGACAAACGCTTTTTCGATCACAACATACTGTTAAGGCATTATTCATCTATTTATTTTTGTACAGCTCCGGACTTGCACCCCTACTCCCTCACAAACCATTTACCCCTCTCGGGATGCTCTTTCAGCCAATTTCCCTACGGTATACCCCTCCTCCTGGCTCTGTTTGGTTTCTTTTGCAGCCTTCGTCAATATTTTGTCGTTGAAATTCCCCTGGGTTTCTTGTTTGATCTCAGATGAATCCGAGGTTGGCGTTCGAGTAGCCACAAGGAAATTGCCTACAGGTGGAGGCGGAGGTCAAGACCGTTACCCTGGCAACCCGCCTTTGCCTTGTACTTGAGTGGTGAAGCCAAAAATAGGGGAAGCGATCACGTACAGACGAGGGTCAATTTGTTACTTTAGGTTTCCCAGGTTGTCGAGGGATGATGAAATGGACGATTTGTACGTGTTACGTTGTGATAACTCCTGTTTACAACTCATTACGTTGTATTGCTCAGCTAGTTGCCACTTTGTTGGTTTGGGGAGGGGAGGGGGGGGGGGGGAAATGGCACACAGCTAAGGATTTGACCGGATACATGGTTTAGTTTGTACTGTGATACGAAGATGGAGTATGAACCCTTTAATAAAGGACAATTCCGACAATTTCCACCTTTTAAAAAATTAATTTCATTTGAGACTTAACATTATCCAAACAAATGAATGCTCGTACAGATGGAATCTCTTTCAAATGCTCATTTTTTCAACCTTAGATACATTTAGGAAAAAAGAAGTCTTGTCACGGGGTAAACCTGAGGATTTGAACCTGAAAACCTTCGATCATAGTTGGGGAATGTACATGTTATGCGAGAATCGATCTCATCTTCTAAAATCATTAAAAACGTACGATGTGCGTGCGTACTGTGTATTTGTGCTTCTACTCCTCCGAAACTAAGGCAGCTTCGAAGCTGATAGTAGTGCTAAATGAAAGATAATTAAAATAACGCTTCGGATAGGCCTATTTTCATCGTTGTAACTTGAATTTTTTACCCTCAAATACACAAAAAAACTGTCCTGAGTTCGATCAGGCAAAGTTACGGTTCAGGCCAACTTATCAGAAAGAAACTTAATTGCCAAAAAATCTAAAAGGACGAAATATTTTGCATCGTACTTAGAATCAGCAAAACTACATATATAGATCTTAAAACACATAAGTAATGCTTCAAGTGATTGTACACACGGAAAGAGCAGATCTATAGGTTTTAAAAGGTTGTCAAACATTCGCGTTTCTGAAGCACGGTGGTGCGCGGATTGAGCGAGGGAAGCGAACGATTTTCGCTTAAAGCATACCTTTTCAACTCGTTTGCCGCTTTGCTCTCTCAATCTTTCATTTGGCACTACTCTCACCTCCGTAGGGACCTTACGTCCATATGAGTAGGCAAACAAACAAACAAACAAACAAATCCTACTGATTTGAATGATGTAGATGAAATGTAGTGCTGAGGAATGTGATGAATGAACTGTAAGCAACAATTGCAATTGGCTTGCGTCGAAATGACCAGTACATCGATTCTGTAATGCTGGTGTGCGAATAAACTAGGTGAAGCAAGGATCGACGCCAATTGAGTGAGCGAAACGAACGACATGGCTAGTAGCTGTTAAAAGAGCCTGGTGGTCGCTTACCAGCAAGTCTGGCAACAATTTTGCCAGGGGTTCCTTTTCACTTACTTCCTTAGCCAGCTAGACTGATTGCTGCCACTACGATGTCACCATGTCTTTCATGTTTTTTTTAAAAATTAAATTCTTGTCGCCAAATTACGTCTTTGAAGCTTAAAGCAATGTACAGTACTCACTTCTTTGCGAGAGGAAAATATTCCTATGGAAAGCAATGCTCGACAACCGCTATACCACGAGGGCACGAGTTTGGAGGGCAAATGGGAAGAAACGCGTGTTGTTACCATGCACGGTGGTCATAGGGACAACCAACAACGGTATTTCTACATACAGAAAACCTTAAGAGACAGAATTTCGGCATTCCATCACCGAACAAGACACACTACAACCTGGGACGAACGTTGCGACCAATACGACTATAAGACTTACTACCCCCTGGTGGAAGCAATCTGATCGTTTAGATGAACCGCCTCAACGAGAGAGATGGACAGAGAAATGTATAGTAAGAGAAAAACCGGGAATTCGACCTAGGAAACCTCCGACCACAGATGTAGTGTAGTATAGATCACATAGCTGCTGAAGAGCGAGTCTCTCAAACTACCTTGAACGGCACTGAACTAGAGTGAGCTCTGCCACCACTCAGCCACTATGACCAACTACAACAACAAAAAGAGACACACAAGTTTAAAATCGTCCAAATTACCCTTTAAGTGATTAAAGGCAAACGACGATACACGTTTTTTTCTTTTAATCAATACAACTTCACAGTAGTTTAGTATTTGTGAGCACAAAGGATCCAAAACAACACTACTTCCTCTTGCAACTCCCCATTCACTGGTCTCTGCAAGAGTTTTGAGAACTGGAGCATTTTCCATCGCGTGGAGATGTTAGAAGTCAGACTCGGGGTGATAATCTTCAGGATGCCTTGATCGGCAGGCTCTTCGAGATTCGTTAGAGGGATTTCAAAACTTTGGAAATGCTGGACAACAAGGCACTGGAGTGCCCTGAAGTGTGCGTCATACTTGGAGTTTGACTTCAGAAGCACACAAGCTTTCTCCCAAGCTGTGGTGTGTTTTGTTTGAAGTTGATGGGCTGCAATTTTTTTTTTTTGTTGCGTTTTCCTTCAGCATGTAGGTGTTCTTGAATCCTCTGGCAAATTCGGCTTCTGTTTCACCAATATAGATGGAGTAAGTAAGCACAGAGCATGGCGTAAACTGTTGCTCGTGATTGTGGGAGGTTCGGGGGGGGGGGGGGGGGAGGGGTCAGTAGAGAGGGACTGGGATGGGCTTCTTGCTGTGCCTCACCATCCAGTTCGGTGGACTTGGTGTGCTTGACCTTCGAACGGGCGTTATAACGCGGGATGCCAGGGGGAGGAGGAGGGGAGCCATGGTCAACGAAGCAACTTTATCTGGTAGAGAAGGGATCATGAAATGGCTTCCGGTTGGTCTTCCGCTCTGGAGTAAGGACTTCAGGGGGTCACGTGACGTGGAGAATCCGCAGGGTGACGTCACTTCCGGCCACGTGGGGGGGATGTCACGTGGGCGGATGTGTGTGTGTGTGTCTGTTTGTGTGTCTCTTAAGGATAACCTTCCCCACTACTGTAACCCTCTTAAAATACGACCCAAAGTGATAGCCGACCTAACCTGTAGTTTTACTTTTACGTTCTCTGCTCGCATTCCCCCCGCGAAGTTTTGTTTCCGCCGTACATTTCTGAAAATGAACAGGGTTACGAGTACCTTTTAAATCATATCAAAAACAAAAACTGGTAAAAGGAGCCGTCAAGTTCCGAATGGTTCGGCCCTTCAAAGGAGTGATATCAACGCACCAAAACATTCGCCAAGTTAATCCCACCGCTTAATAGTTCGAAGGTTAAATGAAAACTAGAACATTGCTACTTTCGGTAGCAATGTTCAAGTTTTCAATTAACGTCCAAAGTATTATTCGGTGCGATTAAGTTGGCGAATGTTTTGGTGTGTTGATATCACTCCTTTGAAGGGCCGAACCATTCGGAACCGCATAAGTTCGACATGAACTTGTCTTGCCGAGTACAGATATCAAAGAAATTTATGACATTTAACCAAATAACATAACTCAACAAGTGTGTCAAATAAAGCAAATAAAAACAAAATACAGTGCATAGAAAGTAAAAGAAACAGTACAAAGACAAAACACTAGTGTCATGCAAATTTAACATAAAAAAATAAACAAATTTATCAAAAAATCTATATCTGTAATGACCAAAGATTTAACTAATTTCTTTAACTAAACTGATTCATTAAATCAGGTATACTATTAATGACTTAGTTATTGTGTTTGCTCTGCGTTTTCCCGCCTTGATCATTAAAAACTAAAAACATTTTATCTGTAATTAATGCACGTTGGTGACGTCACGCTAACACATTCCGACGCTAAAAGTGTAGCCGTTACATACGGTTAATCTGAAAACCCACACACGTCACCGTGGGTTAATCTTGATAACCCACACTTTTTTGATAATGTAACACTTTTTTCGGGGTTTACACAACCCCTGCTCCACCATGTGTGACATGTAATGACCGACTTTGCAAAACTACCGTACAAAACACAAATTCAACCAGCACACCCCATTGCAACCAACATAAACAGGCACATTTGCAACCTGCGACTTTTTTCGTACTAACACGAACAAAAAACCCTCGCGTACTATGCTAGACCCCCCCCCCTACCCATGGAGGAATGGTCCAACTCGGCAACTTTTCGCAAAAAAACTAGGCTGCTGATACTTTGTAAACACACCTAAAAACCGACGAAACTCAAGCGAATATCGCATTCTGTACTCTATATTTATTTAAACTAAAAAAGTAGAAAAAATACGGTTTTACTTTAAACACAAAATTCGGTGACTGGGTAACGGGACGTCCTCCCGTACGTGAGACTTTCGTAGACAGGAAGTTTAAACCGGAAGTTTCAGTTCAGGAATTTACATATCAGTCGTAAGTACGTGACCCTTCTTAAATTCATTATGATTCACAAATAAAAATTTCAAATAAAATTTTTTAAATCTCAAATAAGTCGATAAGTTAGCTTGACGTCACACCTTACCACTAAAAAGACATATCCGCGAAAAAACGCGGTTTTACGGCAATATTTGCTCGTTTGCTTGAAACGGCTGTCCAATATCTTGGGAGTAGAGGGAAATCCACTCGCTGTCGCGTTCGTGCGATTTCCCTCCACCCCTTCGATATTGGACTAGCCGTTTCTAGCAAACGAGCAAATACCGCCGTTAAACCGCCTATAGTTCCGGATATCTATTACGTAGTCTTCCTTAATAATTTTACTTTTTCCTCATTTACTTGTTTAAATTCAATACTAAAGTAATTTTTACTCGCGGTCATAAAAAAATTGCTTTCTTCCCTGTCCAACCCGGAAATATAAATGATCCATGGGTCACAATTTTCCGTGTATCGTGGGTCACAGTCTTCACTTGCCGACCCACGATAATATTTTGTTTTGTTTGCATTTAAATTTTTAACACCTGAATCCTTTCCTTAACTCCGCAGTGTCTTTTTTTCTTCCTGTCATCTAAAAAAATATCTCGGGGGGGGGGGGGGGGCAAAGGTAGATAACAATGAGTCACTCTTTCAGGTCGATGACTAAGTAATAGATATCCGTGAAGCAGACCCGGTTAACCTGAAATAATTGATCGTCTGCGAGAAACGGAACAGTCCAAATATAGAGGGGTGGCGAAATCGCCCGAGCTCTTTAGCGTCACGAGCTCTTGATGTCACACTTTTTTTGGCCAATTTTGAGTCCCTTCCTCCCTCCCCATGTAACATTTTGTCACACCTACTCACATCCCCCTGAAGAAGTGTGTCACACTGATCTCACCACCTCACCTCTCAAACATTTTTTTCTGGGAAAACAATTTTGTGAGCGTGCACAAAATTCTTAAAATCAGTTCAGTTAAAAATGACAAGCCACAAATAAAAGAAGATGAAAGGGAAAGTCAAATTAATGTACATTTCAACTGCTAAAGTTATCTCTGGACGGAAAGGGGCAATTTTGCTAGGAAATACCTACAATCTTATACATGCCGCAATCGACATGAACACGAGTGCATTAACCGGGCCTTTCTCTTCTCGATGCTTGGAGGGGGAACGAGGCTAGAATTAAAGCCACGAAGCAACATTGCCAACCAAGTTGCTAAGTGACGGAGGTATGTTCGGCAGTACAGACAGTCGGTAGAGCACAGTTTCTAGACGCAAATCCAAACATCTATTGACATTGCCACTTACGAAATTTTGAAGTAAATTGTAAATAAACTAAATGCAGGAAAGCGATTTAAAGAAAAGAGGGGAAGCATTAAGTTGGCATTCTTTTTGGTTGTAACTAACGTTCTCGGCAAGAGTACGAATAAACCGAATCAGCGCTGCTTTCGGTGGCCATACTGTGCAACGTAGTCGCACATGCTTTGTTTTTTTTTTATCTCAAGATCCGGCCGATACTGTAGTACAACCTTAACTCAAACCTCTGCGAAGCGTTGAGCCCAAACTCCCCAGAAACAATTCCACGCCGTCAGACGCTGACGTCTCTGAGTCGACGCACACTTTAGGAATGCCTAGTTAGACATGGCCAGGTCGCTGTTCAGTTTAGGAATGTACTGAGGCTGTCTCACTCATTTTCTCATTTTCAGACCTTCGAGGCACTAAAGACATCTCGTAGTGTGGAAGAAAAGTTCAAAAGCTGGTAGAAGAGAAAACCTTTAATTCATGCCCTTTCCTACCTAGCATTCAGAATGAGCTCTTCCTTACGTTCCACTTAATTCTGAAAAAAAAAACTGACAGTTTCAAACAGAAGCAGTTTTACAGCCCCTCACTCTCTTGACACCTAAGCACATCATTTGATGTACGGTTAGAGTATTTACATTTTTTCTTTATATATAAAATGTAAAAATAAAAAGGTGTGACGTCACATTTTTGACAGCCCCTTCCCTTTGTCAGCAGCTTAGCTACAGGGTGGCAAGGGGTCCCTAGCCCCAGGGGGCCCCAAAAGAAAATAAAAAATATTTAGATTAAAAAGGTTCTTTTGTAGTACTTAGTTATTTAAATTTATGTAAACTGTATTTTAAACATGCACTTCGAGCCTCCCCGTCCGTCCATCCCCCGGTTATTAAAAATTACAATGGTGCCCATGAAAAACACACGAACTGAAAAATTTCTTTTTCAAAGTTTTTTTTTTACCAAAAAAAAACCAGTGAAATAAGGGACCACTTGGACTGATACATGAAAAAGTAGTCCCTATTTTCACTATGACAAAAATAAAAACATAATTAGAAAAACAGTATGGACTTAAAAATTGTTCAGCTCATGTGTTTTTTATGGGCCATCCCGTATATTAAGGAGATGGCTAATTTGCCACCCAGCTAACATAGCTACGTCACTACCCTTTGTCACGTTTTGTCCACTAAACTGCCCCCTCTCTCCCCCATAGAATTGTGACGTACTTTGTGAATGGTCCCTTGGGTGGCTGTGCGTCGTGAGTCAGAAAAAAATGACTTACTTCCATATTTGGTCCACCCCCCCCCCCGGGTGCGCGGGGAATAGATTGGACAAAAATTTAAAATTTTAGCTTCTGACCCGTGTCCTAAGAGCTTGATTTTTTTTCATACATTTCCGCAGCATGGGTTCAAAACATGACGTAGGAAAAAGCTCCGCTCAATGACGGCTGCACGCTGGAGCAAGCGAGCATAGCAGGTAAGCCGAACAACGACTAAAGGTGACGAGCGATATGGTTTTACCAGGCGTGTGATGGTAGCGAGGCTTAGCTTGGCTACCACAAGAAGCTAATCTGATGGGCAACTAGCGGGGGGGGGGGCCCAGTGCCACAACTAGGTTTTTCCATGGAAGGGCGCAAAAGCAAAAGGTTGGGCGCTTCCTCAACGAGTTGCCCATCAGATTAGCTTCTTAATAGTATTTTTTTTTCCATTCCGGACCCCTGACTCGTGAATTTTGGGCCCCCTGCCATCTAGGTTTGGTTCCTTCTACCCTTTGCACCACCCCTAATTATGGCATGGGGGGGGGGGGGGGATTGAAAATTGCTTGGCAGATGGACTCCTTCAACAGCTATGGGATATTTTCTGGCCTACTTCGGACGTCATTTACTTTGGTCACTGATTGAGGCGTCCGTGTTCGAATCACGGGGTTTACCCCTTTCTTACTGGAACTTCTTACCGATCCTTCGTCTAGTAATGTTTAAAATTGGTGAGTCGGTGCCTTTATAAGGAGATTACTTTGCTTCAGATAACGTAGAGCTTAGCTAAAGTAGGTCACAAAAAAACTTGGCCAGAGTCAGTAAATACGGAGAAGAAAAAAACACATCAATTTTCGCTCGATTTTATGAAGCTGCAACGGTAAACCAAATGAGTATGGTCAGTGATAAATAAATGTTAGATAAAGATGCAAACCCGATTAAACTTAAATGTCAAATGCCTGAGTGGGGAACTTAACAGGGGCAAGATCTCGTATACGAATACGTTCCATGTGGAGGCCAAGAAGCAAAGTTGCTTTCCCTCCTTATATGTATGTTTGTGATCTTTATGTCACCACTGAGAAAGATTGAACAGCTACTTAGCTCTGCTGGAGCCTGTAGCCAGTACCCGCCCCGGTAGCGCAGTGGTTAGAGCGCCCGGCTAGTAAACGGGATGTCCTGGGTTCGAGTCCCAGTCGGGGCAGTTGTGTTTTCTTTCTTTCTCAGACTAGTGTATTGTGTATCCTCACAAGGCCAGTCTTTAATGCAGACTGCTTGCTTCATTTACCCCCTACCTTGTGAGTTCTTTCTTTATTTACGTTCCATTCGTTCAATCCAGTATACACCTGCATAGCTCGATAACTGACTTTTCGTACGGTCCAAGTCCTATAAAAGCTGTGATATCCAGTCAAAACAAAAACTGGCACAACCAAAGTCCCCTAGTTTCCAAAAATGGTCGGCATTCGAAAGCAGTGATATTAAACCAAGGAAAGGCCGCCAAGGTTAACCTTATGCATCCACTCTTGCAAAAATTCACAAAAGTGATTGTGTGCCTGCATGTGTTTTTGAGTCAATTTGGGTGGATATATACACAGTATGCTCAGTTGTTAAATATTGGCATTTTATTTTTTTCCGTTCCGTTCACAAGTTTTCCTATATTATCGAAAACTCACAGGCAGTACGTCAATAAAGTACACGATGTGTTGTATTTAGCCCACCACACCCTACTAAAGGGGCAACAGTGAGCTTTTATTAAACATATCACGTGACAGGAAGTGTGATTAAAACTAACTAACTAGTTAGTGGCAGTGCTCCAAATACACTACACGATGCTTATGAACTAACATTTCACATAACTGCATTCTGGTCTAAAAACCATTTGTCGTTATAGCTACTTTAATAAATGTAATCTAATCTTTCTTACACTAGTGAAACATGTTAGGCTTAGTACGGCTACAATCCTGCGGCTCAAACATTAGCGTTTATGCAAACCGCCGTATTTGTAGACAATGTTAATCACTCATGGCGCAAAGAAATTAAAGAAGGGAGAAATGCGCCATGTTTCCCGGTTAGTAGTGATAACCTTGGCGGCCTTTCCTTGGCTTAATGATATCACTACTTTCTTAGGCCGACCCTTTTTGGAAAGTTGGCTACTTCTCTTGTATCCTACCAGTTTTGGTAATGTGTGGATCCTATTAACTCGGTGACAATTAGGGCTTGTCAAAGCACGAACGACGCCTGTTTCTGACAATTTCCAGAACTCGTTGCATAATTATTTATCGTGTCCATCATGAAATTGGCCAAACTCTACTGTCTGACTAAGAAGAACACTTGGGGCACGTTTACGCAACGACCTGCCTTTCCATTCTCTTTGCCAGTATTTAATCGCGGTGGCAAATGTGTCGTAGCCCTGGTAACAACGCTACCTGGATTAGCTAAATCCGACGTCGTTTTGAGTTAATGCTTTCAGCCGTATAATCCGCTATAATATGGTAAAGAATTCCTGCTGACAAAACAATTTCCCCAGTCACTTCTGAACTCACATTATTGACCGTTTTCGTTGCGGGCCGGCAGAGCTAAAACCGCCGCCATGTTGGTATTTTATACGATTTCTAGCTTCAAGCTGCGCGAATGCAAAGACGAGTCATTGCGTAAACGCGACCTTAGTCTTGGAACTTATGCATTTCTTGATTGTTTGAGCTTTTTTAAGCGACCTAAATAAAAAACTAAAAAACGATAGAAATCAGTTTTGTAGAGCATTTTGGATATTTCAACTACGATTTCTAACTTGCAGGTTCAGTAGCGCATCCAGAATTTTTGTTAGGACGGGCAAAAAAAAAATGGAATTAAAAATGGGTCCAAGAATTCAGCTAAGGGTGGGTCAAGTAAAGGGAGGAGAGGGGTGGGGTGCGTTGGTCCATCAGAGCCTTCTCTGTAAAACAACTAAATTTCAGCAAATTACAGAAAGCCAATTTACAAACACCTTTAAAACGTTACAAAAGCCAATTTTTCAGAATTTTTCAGTACAAATAAATGTAAGGCGTTCACTAAACTTTACTCTTAATTTGGGGTGTTCCCAAACCATGTTCTGACCAAGTTTCCCTTGGGTTGGCCCCCCCCCCCCCGTCCACCTTCCCTTGTGCGTGTCACTATATTGTTTACTTTTTTGTCGCCAAAGCGCACCATTTTACCTCCCAGCGCCATTTTTCTCGATCCTCCACATCAAGTACGGCCCCCAAAGGTCTATTTCCTTACCCTTAGTCTTTCCCTAGCTAAAAATCCTTTTTTAAATGTGGCGTCTAGGAGATTTTCTGTTGAATATAATGGAACTTTATTTACGAACGACCCGTAAGTATATGATGCTTTGCGCGCTTACAATAACCATGACGTTTCATCTCTATGTGTGCATGTACTAATTTGCTAATAATTACCATGAGCTCTAAAAGCGTAATTCGGTAAAAATTAAAACTAATTTATTCAAATAGATCGCCGAAGCAAAATTATAAGACGTTAGCCTAGAAAGTTATAAATTGTGATGTTAAAATACGAGAATCATTCCGATTTGTGACGACACGATTAATGCGTTCATCCTGGTTCCTCTATTAGGCACAATGCCAAATGAGACAGTAGCTACGTTCTTCGCTCCGAAGAACTAAGATGACCTTTATGTTCGTATATGCGCGGAAGACGACCAGCGCGAACTGTTATAAAGCAGACCAGGTGTCCCTTCAACGAAGTTGAATGGTGGCATAGCGTGAGTCCCCGAACCAGCGGGAGAGCGCAGAGCATAGCTGGGCGCCATCGCGCGCGATGAAAATTTTCGTGATGAAAATTGTGTCCATTAATTTTTTTTTTTTAGTTGAATAAAACGGAGAGTTCACGCGGTGTAACAAAAAATCGTCAGTCTCTCCTAAGCATTGAAGCCAGGCATGCCAATATAATTACAAAAATTTAGAATCTAAAGAGGCTATCTCAGGCCATGTCATATGGGGAGGGGGGGGGCCCGCACAAAAATGACTAACAGGAGCGCCAAATTAGCTTAATAAAATACAAAAAAAATGCATATTTAGGCGCTAAAATTTTTTTTATGTATAAAATACTGTATGAATCCGTTTTCAAGTGTACGTTTTGAATTTAGTAACGTTTTATACGAATATAAATCGCCGAATTAACCCCTTGAGGATTTATTTATTTTGAACAAGCATTAAGTTGTCAACATATTTCATTGTTATCCTTGGACTATTAATAGGCATATTAGTTGAATATTAATGTACGTCATTATGGAGGAGTTGTGGGTTAATGGGAGAGAGCTAAAGGAGGGAGCGCTTTTAATGATTACGAGACCTAATGACAAATGAGAATTATTACGCGTGGCTTGAAACATAATTATACCAACAAGATAACGAGCTCATAAATAAGCAATGTCATCCCTCTCGTGTTTGCGGCTGAAAAGCTTCCAACTGCACGAATGCACGCCAAGCAATAATTTGTGCTCCTACCGGCTTGCGGGGATTTGAATTAAAAAAAATATTTGATATGTTTGTATTTGGGGTATTCACTCGTACACCACAAGGTTCATCAAAACTTGTAAATTAGAGGGAATAAAAAAACAAGACGGAAATATCAGACGATCAAGGAAGGCAAGAATCTTTTGGTAAAAGACAGGCGGGAAAAATACCAAATCCGTTTGTAGCCCATAGACCAGCGACGCTAACGCCAAACTGGTGTCGGGGTTAGCATCGAAATTTGGTCGTTCAGCAAGCTGCAAGGGTCATTGGATACGAATGGAGGTAATAAACAACGGCGTCTTTACTCAAGCCAAAGCTGTGAGAGAGGATTTCTTAGACCTAAAAAACCTTTAGTCCAATCCCTTAGCTGCGAAACATTAAGGTTATAAGTCGGAAAAGAAAAGATTCCACTTGCTGAAAATTGAGCAGCTGCCAACAAATCAAAAAAATAATTAACATTTTTTTAGGTCTAAGAAAAAACCGCTCTCACAGCATTGGCTTCACAAGTTACGCTAATGTTCTTATCTCCGCGTATATGTCCAGTGCCCCCTGCAGCTAGCTCACCGACCGACTGCAGATGTTGGCCTTGTAGCCAAGATGGCGGAATTGTCGCTGCTCTAGACTATAACTATGCTGGAACCAGTAATTGGGCTAGCTGCACGGGCCACTGAATATATGCGGAGGGGAAAAAGAGGGACGTCTTACCGAAGCCAATGCTGTTAAAGCGGATTTCTTGGGCCTAAAACGCGTGATTTTTTCGATATGTTGGCAGTTGCTGAAATTTTTAGCAAGTGGAATTTTTTCTTTTCCGATTACACAACCTTGCAGAATACGGGATTGGAGTAAAGAACGTTTTTTTAGGCCTAAGAAATCCCCTCTCAAATCACTGGCTTGACTAGAAGTGCCGTTGTTTTTACCTCCATTTTAATCTAGTGTCCCCTGTAACTAATTCTCCAGATGCTAGCTAATAGCCAATATGTCGCTGCTCTATACAAAAAAAAAATAGGGTAATGTTCAAAATTGAGCCGGTTCAGCCATACAAGCATTAATTGCTTCGGCTGACATAAGGCTCGTCAAGATTAAAAAAAAAAAACAAAAAAAAATTACGTTAAAGCAAAATAATAAGTAAGGTACACTAGTCTGAGAAAGGGAATAGAGAGCGTGGTAACTCACTGGGACTCGAACCCAGGACTTTCCGCATACTATAGGCCAGGCACGCTACCAACTCAACCACCTGGCAGACCATAGCTGAGCTTAGGAGCTCTTCAACGTTTCTCAGTGGACTTCTGCTTCGTTAACCCTTGTATATTTATTGTTCATTAATTGTTTGCCTTATATATAGCGTGGAGGCCAAGAAACATGTTGATTTCCCTCCTTGAACTCATGTTTATGACCCTTAGATTACCACAGAGAAAGTTGAACAGTTTCTAAGCTTGGCGATGGAATCTTGTATCCAGAGTCCACCCTGGTAGCACAGTTGGTGGATCGTCCGGCGGCTAATAAGGAGGACGTCCCGAATTCGAGTCCCTGTCGAGTAGTTGTCATTTCTCTCTTTGGCAGATTGGGGAATCTTGTGTAATCACAACACCACTTTTTAATGCTGACTGTTTGCTGCGCTAATTCGTCGAATCCGGCCGTGGCGCACACCTCAGCTTTTGTCCTTGTCTGCGGTGGTGGCCAATTTCAGTAATCTCCAACCCAGTTTGCCCTCAAATTAATCTTTAAAAATGTAGTATTTTTGGAGCATTTTTATTAAGACCTGTAATATTTGCTACGTGGAATTTTTAGGATTATTCTGGTAGCATATTTCCAAATTCTGATCTCGTCAATGAGTAAGAGTAACAAAAAAAAAGATCGGTGTCGCAAGTTGAGATCATGTCGTAAAATAGCTTCCGGGTTAAGACATTCTAAACTAAAATAATTAAAATGAATGTCTAATAAAAAATAAGAAACTCTTTTGTTGTGGGGAAAAATCCAGTGCTAAAAACCAATATAAGGAAAAGCAAATCACGAAAAAAAAATTAATTGGATAAATGGAAAAAATTAAACGCAATCATCTCGGAATAAGTCATGCGTTCGTTCGAATTGTTTTCAATTACGACTTAAGACGAACGAATTATTGAGTGAAATTATATTTGGGAAATTGTTTTTATTCGCAAAAAAAAAAATTAGAATTTCGATGATGCCGAATATTCTACGAATCAGCAGACTTTCTTCAAAGTTGTTGGAGCGTAGCTCCGCTATGAAGACACTCCAATGTAATCTTAGACCCGCCTCACGCGAAAACTACAAGGATTATCCTTACTAAACTTTGTATGCAGTAGCACGGGAGTCCGGACAAGGTTTAGCAAAAAAAAAAAAAAAAAATTCGGAATCGGACATGGGGTTGAGGAAAAATCAGGGTGAGAAAATGGACCAATAGCAAGAGCCAAAATCAAAACAACAACGAGACGCGAAGCCGTTTTTAATTGTTCAAGGCATCCGATTGTTAAAAGATTGATTATTGATGATAAACAGGCGGCGTTAGGCGGTAATAAACCAAATTCAAGATATTTTCACTTTTCGTCGACCGATTTGGACTTTTGAATACACCATTTTCACGGTTTTGTCACCAACTTTCCGATGGCCCAACCCCAAGCAGCCTCTTAGAAATTGTTTAGAAATTACAAGGCATATCCGATCCGATCCGATTGACAGCAAAGAAAGCGGAGCCCGCTCCATTATGTCGACAGTGGAACTGATGACGGCCGTAGTGTTACTTTTTTTATTGTTTTATTTTAAAATTAATAATAATAATAAGTTCTTGCAATAATATAGAAAGCTTGTATGAGATTTTACATCTTATTCAGGTGTGATTAATAATAACAATAAATTTTACATACACATTATACATACACTAAATATCACACAAATATAAATTACTTTACGTTTATAATTTATTCATAATTATAAATTATTCATAAATTATTATTTTATTGGTTAACTTAATAGTTATAATGTATTTGTTACGGTTCATTTACCACCATTGGACCGGAAATGTAAGCGCGTTATTATTCAAAAGGACACACCTTCTCACTATATTCGGGCATCCTGCGCGAAATAGCCTTTGCAACATTTACACAGGTTGCAGATGTTATGTTAGAGTGAATGTAGCAACTCCGTTTCTCACGAGGGAAAAAAACAGGAAAATGAATAACTTTGCAACATTTACACGCGTCTGAAATAATGTTGCAAAACTGAGCCATACAGGAAAGCCAGAGAGGAATGTACCTTTAACAAATTTCTTTGAAATTGGGATGTCGCACTTAGCCTCAAATCTTTTTTTTTCTAGTATTGGATAATTTTACTGAAGATATTACTGTTTTCTGCTTTTATCATCAGTAGCTTACAAATGCATACACGCCCGTAGGAAGTCGGCGTATCAATGTTGCTTCGGGTTCCACTGATTGCCTCCAGATCGACTGGGAGGGAAACTGCGAATTTCGCTTCCTGGTTCCCCGGCCGCATATGTTTTTTTCGTAAACAGTTCAGATAGGCTGGCCGGATCTCGCTACGAAACTTCGTTACTTAGCACTCACAAATGGTGATTATGTGTAAATAAACTGACTTTAAGGGCTGATCTGTTGTAGTAGTTAGGTTAAGTTAGGTGACTTAAGTCGGATCAAATGGTTTTTTTTCTGTACGCTGCAGGGCTGCATGGAGAGCTATGTAGCGAATTTGCTGAACTGTTTACGAAAAAAAATTATGCCTCCCCACCAGTTGTTTTAAACCCGCCTAAATTGTATTTTATCACAGCGATATTTTATCAAATCCTAACTTCCGATATGTGTGAGAACTGGCATAGAGCCAGCAGGCAAGACACACAATTTCTATGCCAGTCGGCCTTGGGTTGAGAAACAAAACTCCTCCATCGCTACAAGGTCGTTCAAATGGTACTCTTTTCCGCAAAAGTAATAACGGTTCGAAAACTGGCTGCATGGGGTCGCGAGTAGGAACGCTTAGTGGAAATGAGGGAGAACTATCTTAAGAGACACTTCCCCCTCCCCCTTTATACCACTTCTGTGATTATGGATTGTTCGATTTCGGCTGGACAAGTCTGGCAACATGACGTCGTCATGCAGTTGTTTAAACCCGAACAACATTTTAAACAACATTTACATTTTTTCAGCCGCTTGTTCAAGTTTAGATTGAAGTCTAAGTTAAATAAACGTCAGTCAACACCTCATTTAACCTGACTGTTATTCTCTGTGGATCTTTAGCTGCGTCTGCTTGCTTTGTTTTGTCACCCTCTTCGCCCTCACGTTCTACGTTTGTCTACTGATTATAATGTCTGTAACTTTTCGGCTGTGTACTGATGTATTGACCAAAATAAGGCATACTTTTTCAGATTTGGATGCAAAGAACCAACGTATTGACGCGCCCTTCCCTTCCTTCCACGCCGCCAGTTCTTGAACGAGTGACCATTATTACCTTTTGCGGAAAAGATACGATAAAAATTACGCTGTGTACATTTTTTCCTGATAAGTACGTGCGAAAAATATGATTCAATGCTTAGATTAGTCCAAGCCCAACCACAACACTGGCATGCAACAGCCTTGAATCGAGATTTTTACGGAGTAACAAGTTTCGGTTCTTCAAAAGAATGGATAGAAATTGCGAGTTTCGGCTCACGGTTTCAGGCCAACAGAGGAGGTATCAACTTTGGTATGCTTGGTAATCGACGAGTAATCCGCAGTATTCCATGGTAATCATCTAGTAATCCAGAGGAAATCCGTGTTAATCCTCCGTAATCCAGGGAAATCCTTGGTAATCCTATGTACAGGAAACTCAGAAATCAGTGGTAATCCCGGAGGTAATCTAAAGTATTCCATGTATGAATCCGAAGTATTCCTTAGTAATCATTTGGTAATGCAAGTAAACCAGACGAAATCCGTGGTAATCCTGGGAATGCGTGGTATTCCTATACTCAGGAAACTCAGAAAAATCAGAAGTAATCCGGTTCAGAGTATTCCATGTATGAATCCGAAGTATTCCTCATTATAAGCCGGTAAACAGAACTTGTTGTAATCCAGTAATCTTATGTGTACACGCAATCTTAGCTTGACAAGCTTTGTATTCCGAGTTAGTATTAAAATGTGATATGGTGTTAATTTACTGGTAATCTTCGGTAATCCATGGTAATCTACGTTTGCACGTAATCTGGTGTATGATACTTTAACCAACGAAGACCCTTTCGGCCAATTCTCGAACGGGCTGGTAGTCAAACCTTACTAGTGTTGCCTTTGTTTAATAAAAAAATTGGCGTTGTTGAATGGACTGGCCTGGAGTCGGGCAGCGATCCACGCAGCTTCTATCAGTCGACCTTGTGACAAGAGGTGGAATATGAAGGGAAAGGTACAACATGGCTACTCCCACGTCCTACAGATACGTAGGTATTTATCGACTCCTGGTTAAGGTCACCCCATCGATCGAATGAAGTATGGTACTTCTGCTTAAGACCCTTTATTTTTATTTTTCTATGAATGGCCTTTTAACAACATCTTTACAACCTTTGCCTTGCTGAGGATCAGAGATGGTCAGCTCTTACATGAAAGAGATGGGGCCACCAGCTGTTTGCTACCACAAACGATGTGAAAGATGAAACCGTTGTACGTTCATGTTGTGGGAAGTGTCGACAGAAGGGGCAGGTTTATGAGAAGTTCGTAGCCATTTCACAAAATTAAGACAACTTTTGGATATTTTTTTTAAAGATTAATTTTGAGATTCCATATAGATGTCTACTCAACTGTACATGTGCTCAATTTGTTCGAGGTCTTCGGAGTCTTCACATTTTTATTATCCAACTAGCAGTCGTATCCGTCTTCTGCCGGGGTTTTTGTTTTGCGGTGTTTGTCCAGTGTTTGGTTTGACAGGTAATTTTCCTTCTTATCGATTCGTGGTTTTGTCACGCCCGTGGTTGTTTCCCAGTTTCCTCTCGGTGTTGTCTGGATATCCATTGAGACGGGTAATTTGTCTCCCGTAATACTCCTCCTTTCCTCCCATCCGCTCCCTATCCACTCTCTCCCCCGTCCCTCTGCTTCCCTTCACCCTTTGTTACACGTAGTTGAATTTGGATGACTAGTTAGTATAGTATAGTAGTTGTCGGCCATTAAACTTAAGGCTTTTTGAAGGCCCAAGCAGAAGATGTTAAGTGGAAGTTACCACCTTAAACTGAAGTACCCGGAGGAAACCTTCGTGTAACGAACGGACGAGAAAAAACGGTGATAAACCCGTACATATACACTTCCTTTCACCGAGATATAACCCGGGTCTGTAAGAAGCCAGAAATGTACAGCTGGGGCCAAGACGCCTATCGAATATGACGCCCCAGTGCTCGCGGATACCCATGAGTTGAATTAATTACGACTCCTCCCCGTTTCCTCCCCTCTCTCCACGTCCCTGTCCTCCTCCCCCTCCCCTCCCGCCTGCCTACACGATTTTCTCTTGAGCGAGCCGAATGCCTGGTTGCTGGTGACGTCTAGTTTCCGACTCTTAACCGTACTTATTTGGCTCTTGGCTTGCAACAATGAATTTGCTCGACTTAATCAATTGTCGACCCCATCTTTTACTTCGGCTCTCACTTTTTGGCTTACAACAACGCACAACAATGACTTGCTCGACACGATCAATTATTGGCTCCTCTTTGCTTTCACCTTTAGCTCTGAAACTTTTAGCTTAGTAGTAAAGGCCTTTACTGTAAGGTTTGCCCTCAACCTCCTATGTTAAAGTCGAAATTTCGATGCTTAATTTCTCTGTTGTCTTTCCATATTTTACACTCAAATGTAGTGTACAAGCTTCATTGGACTTGGTGAACATGTATCCGAACTTTTGTTAATTTCCGATTTGACACATTTGAGATCTGGACTTCAGCTGGAATCGTGATTTTCATTTTTGGCTTGTTGTTGTTCTTGGAAAGACACGTTTCTGCTACGCGGCTCTCTGTAGATCAAACTGTTTGTCCTATAAAGCTGGTTCTTAGCTCATTTTGCAGGTATTCTGTAGATGTGCCCTTTCCATAAGACCTTTTCTAATTGGTCAAGTAGTTCAGGTGTTAGGGAGAATGAAATTTTATTGGAGCCACAGACCAAAGCTATACGCTCACTCTAAATAAATGGGGAGCTATAAACGACCAGATTGATTGTTTTACATTGTTTTAAACATTGTTATTATTCAACAATGCCACTTAGCAAACGCCAGCTGCAAGACGTAGACTGAAGATTAAACGGTTTGTTTCTCTTGGATTGTTCACACCGTAATTTATTAGAAAATAAAAACAACCTCGTTTGCTGCTTAAGATTTAACTGATCCAAAATCAAACCAGCAAAGGAACACAAATAAACTTAACCTTTAAGGTTTCAGATACTGCAGTGTTGGTGTATGTTTAGTCCACGTGAAACCCTACTGCTGTATTCAAATGTTTTTGCCATTTTTGCTTTTACAACGCATTGCTTTTAACGAAACAAACAAGCCACAAGCCTCCTTAATTATTGAGTAAAGTTTGGTAGGTCTTCGTGCACCTGGGAGATTACTGTAAAGGTTAACAACACACTTCCGCGAGATGGCGCCACGGCAGCACTAAACGAACATTATTTTACGGAAACGGTGAGTATCCTTGAAGTCTTCGGACGATTTATTGCTACTTAAAGGGTCGTTTAATATGCAATCGGTGACACACGTACCTTGGTTCTACTTCTGGTTGAAATTAACGAAATTAAACTGGACAATTCTGGACAATCTTTCGGCCCCTACGATGATCGGAGGTTTCCCGGATCGAATCCCCGGGTTGGCACCTCTCTTTACCAGATATTTCTTCTTCTCTAAAAGTCTGGTAATGTTCAAAATTGAGCCGGTTCAGTCATACAAGCGTTCAGTTGCTTCGGCAGACTTAAAGCGCAAAGAAATTAATTAAAAAAAAAAAAACCTGCGGAGTCTTTGTTTTGACGTCGAGTGGACAAAGAGGTACGTAGGTAGCACCAAGCCATTTGTTGTTAGCGAACATCATAATTTGCTAGCGGGGAGTATAGCAATGAGAAGCATTCTGGGATCTGGACAGATACCTCTGCGGCATTGTTGCAATAAAGGACCGTGTTAGCGATTTGCTTTGTTAGTAACCGAGACATTGTTGTGACAGTATAACGAGCCATTCTTTGCTGGGTTCATGGCACGCATCAAAGAAAATTTACGAAAAATGTAGTTTTCAAGGAAATATTGACCAAGTAAAATTCACTCGGTGCAATAAATACTTCAATGCCATCACCTCTGATATGGTGCACACACTTGAGGAGGCCGAGTGAGGTTGGTTAGCTTTGCTCACAGTTCTCATTCCGTTCACTTTTGCTCTTCGTGTTTGTAATTTTCGTTTGCGTCTGTTCTGATAATGCAAACAAAAAAAAAATATTGCCACCGCGGATAATTGCGTTGGCGCTACGTGGTGGCAAGGAGGGGTTGGAGTTGGCGGCCAGCTTGCGTAACAGGGAAGAGACTGGCGCAACGTGGCTGGGCCCGTATTTTTTTTTTGGGGGGGGGGGAAGGGTTTGAATTCCTCCTGCTGTAATCTGGTGGCGAAGAGATTGTACTGTAATGTGGTGGTGAAACGTTTTACGCGTAGTGACGCTTAATTGTAATTAATTCGCCATAGTTATTTCCCCTTCCCAGTTGGAATGTTTGCGACCCATGATTGTTGGGGAGGGGAAGAGAGCGGAGGACAGAGACGGCCAGTAGAGAAAAGAAGATCTGTGTGTGGGGTGACGCAAGAGTAGAAGGGAATAGCGTAACCTAACGCAGGCAGAATAAACCGAGATCGGGGGGGGG
>JAHWFP010235923.1:29267-48824 GCA_023313725.1 Lithobius niger
AGCAGGTTGCCGATAGGGTTAAAAAAGAATTTTGTATGATACGTGACTTAGTAGGGGAAGAGATGAGCCTTGGTCGTGCTGCTTAGTTATTAAGGCTAATAGTTTTCGGGCTTTTGTGACCACACACACGCTTCTGCCCGAACTTTGTTTGGGCTTTCCACTAGTGAGTTAATAATTTTGTGTCAATGCAGTGTTTTAAGTTTAAAATTAGCGTATCACGCCTCACGCGTACCTTCCACAGTTCAGTCAGCATGCCTGAGCAGATCTTTTTAGGCGTGTTCGCAGCGTGACTGGTGGCACAATCAGAGGCTAAGTGGATGACGCGTCGAATTTCTATTGTCAACCGTATGAATAAAGGGAGCTGTGGTCCTCTAGAATGTCACGCTCGTTTTCTAAAACGATAGTCACTCAGCCTACCTAATTAGCATGCACGACAATCAGAACTATTTCGTTGACAGTGGTTAATATTTGGGGCTAGATTATGGTTGTGCACGACGCTAAGTAGAAGGTTAACTGGAGGTTAATTTCTCACTATTGTGTGTTAATTTTTCAAACGTTGACGATCAGATCCGAAGGAGTAGAGATTGTATGTATCGCTATCTAATTTTTGGAGCTAAGTGACTGTTCGAATTTCCTTTCTAAATACGGAGTTCAATCAATCCTTCAAAGGGTCTCTACGACTCAAAACACAGATTTCATGACAAAAGCTTTTGCTGACGTCAGAGTAAGTAATTCAGAACGGTTGCAGTTGTTGTATTGGGCAGTTCATTCAACTGCTTAGCTCACGGAGTTGCACAAAAGTGATTTAGCTCATTTGCATCGAAGCAGTCAATTGGTATTTCATCGGCGAGTACAATAAAAAGTCCCCAACGCAAATCACGAGCTTTGTTGTGACCGCCCAGGGACCTACTGACATAGCGAACATGCACAAACGAGTGGATGCCGAATGAAATCTCGCACGACCCACGTTGATACAAATAGTTCAAAAGTGGTTTGAGAATGTGAAAAAGATTAAAGCTACAGTTTGCGTTTGTTCGAATTTTTCGCAGCACCTTCTTTGCTTTACACTGTTGATTAGCGTTTTTTGAATTAGAAGATTATAAGTTTTCCTTCTTCTGTTGCTAGTGAACGAGTGAGCATTGTTGCTTAATTACAAATTATGAACTTAATAACACATTTCAATAATGTTTGTTTTTTCTAAGACGAAATTTGCTTTAACGTAATTCGTAGACTCTTAAACCTCCATAAATGACGACAGACTCCTACAGCACGTTTTGCAATTTAAAATAGATATCTATTTAAAAGGTTCAATTTTCTGCCTATAAAGGAGGGACGTCATATTAGTTAAGAGACGCCATTTGGAGGGCATAGCTACAAGGTGCACTAGATTAAAATGTAACGGAAAACAACGGCACTTCTAGTCAAGACAGTGCTTTGAGAGCGGATTTCTTAAGCTTAAAAGAACGTTGTTTTCTCCAACAACAAAAATCGCACGTTATAGGCCTAAGAAATCCAGTCTAATAGCATTGGCTTCAGTAAGACGACCTTCTTTTCACCCTCCAGTGCTCCTTGCAGCTAACCCAGTTACTGGCTCCACCATAGAGTTATACACAATAATACTACGTTATGTCGCTGCCCTATAGGGCGAACCACATGTGCACATTGAACGACCAGGGAAACAGGCATCTCACCACATACATTATTAAAACAATTCTAGTTTGAGTCTTCTGTATACAACGAAAGTTGGAAAGACTATACAGCAACGACTTTCTCTGTCCGTCCGTCGCCATTTTCAACTCCGCTCAAATGAGCTTAAAAAAAAACGGCATGGTAAAACATCGTTGCTTCCTTATAACTAATATGCTTTTTCGGCGTAACTCAATGAAATAATAACATTTGATCATTGCATTTAACCACTACAGGAAGACATGCAACCTTAAAAAACAAAAGGAATCCGTTGACGACATACATTAGCCCTAAAATCACATCTCGAAACCGTGTTGCATGAATGAATAGGCCTACTCACAAACCAAATTCTCCCTTAGCTTCTATGCTTACGAAATTAAAACGGCAGGTAAAAATTATGGTTAAAAGCTAAAAATTAGGTCTGAAATCTAAAACTAGGCCCAAAATTGCAGTGAATGATAGAGGTGTGCGTCTCAACATTTTCGTTGGTGGCGGTGTCAAATTTTACAAAAGCAGTAGCATTGTGATTTCACCATTAGATTCAGCGTCCAAACATAATAAAAAAAAAATGGAAGTATGACGCGAAAATGGTAGAAATGTACAGCAGACTGGTTGCGACTATAGGTAGCGCTACTCCCGCTTGTTTCCATGTTGCCTTAAAGATTTCTCTTTTGATAAGAAACATTAAAAACGGGTACTTACGATTTTGCAGGACTTCCTTTTTAAGTTTAGAGAGAAGCCCAGAATTAAGAAATATATATTTATTAAATGTAATTGGTGTTTTTAAATTTCTTAATTCTTGGCAACATGTAATAATTCTTAATTATTATATTTAATATACATTTATCATACATTAATTTTGTTGAGCCTTCTTACTAATTTGGAGCAAACTAATGCTTGAATAAATGAACAGGCTAAATTTAGACCCTTACTAGTAGTTTTTAGTAAGAGAAAACAGTGAGGGGAAAGGCAAGTCCGGGGATTCGAACAAGGAAACCTCTGAACATAGTAAAGGCCGAAATAGTGCGCGTAATAGTCCAGAGCAGCTCCCTAGCTACGGATGGGGTAGTCTCTCATACTACCCGCTGTACTAGCAGGGTCTGGTCTCCTGCCGTTATAATCACAGCAGTGTCTCAGGCACAGTCTGAGGTCCGCCACTCTCAGCCAACATTGTGAATTACCACAAATTAAGAACCTAAATTCGTTCATTAATCATCTTAATGAATTTGGTAATCCGTAATCCTGTATTATCACACATTACCGCTAGGTAAACACGTTAAAAAAATCTTTGATCTCAAGGATTATATTATCCTAACTAATCCATTAAATCTTGATATTAAAATCTCCAATTGTTTTTCAGCTACTCTTTAATAATTGGTAATTAAAGTGTTGCGCAACAAGTGTCTTGTTTTCCACCCCCGCCCCCAACTTAACCTTTAGCCGCCGATCTCGGCTCAAACTAAAAATCGAAGAATATTCCATTTGAGTTGCACACCATTCATTTGATTGAGTCAATTATTTAAACCCGAATCGAGTCAAATACAATTCAACTGTAACTCGATTTAAATCCGGATTTGACCCCAAAACGATGACTTACCTTGTGGTCAGGTTGCTTTGTAGTCTGTAATGTGAGGTCAGCCGTTTTTGCAGGGATGTTTGTTGGTGTCCGAGGCAGGAGATTCCTCCTCCTCCCCTCCTTTCCTTCCCCGCGATTGGGGCCGGCTCTCTGCCCGCGCGTTCCTCACTGCGTCGCTCGACTCGCCACCCACGCGTCCAACCCGTGTTGACATTGCGCACGCGCAGATCATCTAGACCCTGTTACCATGGAAACCGAACCGCCTTCCTCCTAACCATTTCCACGTCGTCATCTTCCACGCTTTCATCTATTTCTTCAATTTTTCTGTTCTCATTTACGTGTTTTTTCCTGAAACTTTTTTTTTGGTGGGGGGTGTGGGGGTGGAAACGCGGTTTAATCCCGACGGCCCTTTTTTGGGCTGTCGATGTCACATATTCTGGCAAGTGGGAGTTGATATTTTTAAAATTATTTCTTGCTTGTTATCGTGGCAAATTAATTTCCTCTCTTTCAAAACAGTAATCCCGTAAGATGGTTTCCCCCCCCCTTTTTTTTTTATGTAAAGGATGGTTCACGGTGAGGTTGGTGGTGGCGAGGGTTATGAACTTTGTTAATTCATAAGTAATTAGTAGTATTCCTTGGTAATGTTCAGGTAATCTTAGTAATCCAGTGGTATTCCGTGGTAATCCTTAGTAATCTATGGTATTCCATTATGTAGAAAATTCAGAAAATCAGTGGTAATAAGTTCTCCGAAGTATTCCTTGCAGTAATTCAGTACTCCAAGGTCATCCGAGGTGATCTTAGGCATTCTTAGCAATCTATGGTAATATACGGTAATCCACATTTGGAAGTAATCCGGACGATGTACACTATTTTGACCGATACCCCCTCAGTGGGCGAGGGAAGGAGGGGAGAGGGGGATTAACTGGGCAAAAACAGTTAACTGATGTGGTCATGGTGGCAGAATTCAGCTTACGTTGAAGTACTCCTGAAGCGCTGTAAACTGGAAATCGACCCCAAAACAAAACTTGTTAAGGGTTCAAGCCAAGTTTTTCGGCCGTGTGAAGTCGTGATGTCAAACGCCAAGCTCTTTCGCCAAGCTAATCCCACCGAGTAATAGTTCGAAGGTTAAATGAATTTTATGAAAACTGCTTACGGCGCAATCTCTCTCTCTATATATATATCACTTAGGAGCAGACTTAAATTGTGAGCAGACTTGATGGAGGCATTGTTAGGGAGGATTAAACAAACGAAGCTTCAACAATCAGCAAGAGGGCGAAGGGGCTCATTCTTGCTACGGTAGCAAAGAAAAAGGGCGAGTGGCCGACAATGAGAATGGATATGCGCTCTAACAATTAGAAACAAACACTATTACTTCAATAATGCTGACTATTACAGCCGAGTTGAATCAACGGCAATCGGTTAGACTGGCGTATGTTACGCCGGGGAACAACTAGTTTTGAATTATTTCATTTAACGTTTGAAGTCTTAGTCGGTAGCTTGGCGAACGAGCTTGGCGTTTGATATCACGACTTCACACGGCCGAAAAGCTTGGTGGAAATCCTTAACAAGTTTTGTTTTGGGGTAGATATCAGATATTTTTTGTCCAAATTGATGAACTCTATTTTTTTTTTTGTTAGTAATTATGAGCTGGAAACACCAATCTAGTTTTCTGCTGGCCCATTTTTTTTTTTTTTTTTGGCGTTCTGGTGCATTTTTGGAGCTTGATTTACCCAATCAAGCTCCTATACGCTAGCAAGCGAAGTCGGCATGGTATGACTCCACCTCATCACCTGAAAACAGTTTTTCCTAAATAAATTGGGCTGCGCATGCGCCGACTCTGACGTCATGTATTTGTGATCTCTGAAATCAACATGGCTGTCGTTCCCGATCCGACGAATCGACGCAACTATAACTCAACTCTGGACTAACAAACTAGTGAATACTTATTATGAAACGTAAGTGGGACTGTTCCGAACGTAAAAAGTGTATTCGAGTGTATTATGCTACAATCGGCAATGTGGAATTTACGTTAGGCTAGATAGCTACTGGAAGGAACTATTGTGGTCCTATGCGAAAGGCCAGCTGAGATAATAGCTCCTTCCTGGCGCAACTCTTATCTCAGCTGGCCTTGCCTATGCGCGACCTCCTAGCGTTGTTACTGGTTTGCTTTTTTGGCACGTCGCCGGCAATAATTCTGCCTATGTTTTTAACAATTCCAGCACGAAGTGTCGTTAAGTAATAACTACCCATCAGAGACCACAGCCGTAAATTACATTTATTTTTAACTTCCTAAACATTGTGATCATGCTGACTACCACAGGGCCTCGTCACAAAATACGTGTAGAACGGCGTTCTTTGTGGTTGTTGTAGTTGTGTTTTTTTTCCCGTCCCGCCAAGTAAAACTAGGGTGCCGATAACAGACACTGCGTCAGCATACCGTTATTTAAACCCCAAAAAACAAAAAATTTAGCATAAGTAAGTCTAAACTAATTACCCTTCCTCCCGCCATACAAAAAAATCTTACATTTTTTTTCTTTTGGGGGGCGGAGGGGGGGGGGGTCTTCCCCCCACCACTGCAGTCCATTGAACATTCGAGCCTTAGCTTGCAAATTTTCAACAACAATATGTGCTATCACATATGCCGTACAAAATCAAGCTCCATAGATCACAGTTGTGTTCTTGTTTAGTACTGCAGTATCTCCTTGCAAACTAACGGATTTATTTAATTTTCAGTTTGACATTGTTGCATAATAACAATCTTTAGAACAATGTAAAAGAATCAATTTGGTCGTTTAGAGGTCCCTAACCCCCGAACCACTTGATCAGTTAGAAGAGACATTATAAAAAGGGCACAAGGTACTGTTTAGTCCACGTGAAACCTTACTGCTGTATTCAAATATTTTCACATTTTTACTTTTACATAGATCAATTAATGATTGGTGCATTCTACTTCGCTAAACGACATCGCTGAAAGGTTTAAAAACTAATCGTCTTAAGTGTTGTTAGCTCAGCTCTACAGGCAATTCAGGGTTCGTGCGAGTCCTTGAAAACCTGGAAATGTCTGCAAAGTAATAATGAAATTCCATGCCTGGAAAAGTAATTGAAAATCTTGAAAAAATATCTATGTAATCATCAATAGGGCGATGAATGGAAAGTAGACGACGTGACTGAAGAACACTGACAAAATTTAGCCAAGAAATGCCTTACATTATTCTTCATTTGCTTGAGCACGAAAAGTTTTGAAATTTGGGCTTTGGCTTTAATTGTATTTAAGTATATAATGGTTGGTTATAGCAGTAAGGTTATACATGGATTAAACAGCACAACAACACTGCAGTATCTGAAACCTTATTACAGGAAAGTTTGTTTGTGTTCCTTTGCTGTTTTGACTTCGGATCAGTGAAACCTTATCTTAATCATCAAACGAGCTCGTTTTTGTTTTCTAATTCGTATTACTTTGGCGTACCGTGCAGTTTAGATTAGCCTTTTTTAATGTTTTATATCTTTATCAATTACGGTTTACACAAACCAATATGGAAACAAACTGTTTAATCTTCAGCCTACGGGTTATCGCTGTGCTACCAGTGAGTTCCCAGACTGTTGTGCTCCTTTTTTTTTTGCTGGTTTGGGCCCAGGGCTTGAAAACTCCTTGCTCTGGATATTTGGTGACGGCCTGGGCCCCTTCATGCCCCGGCCCTGGCTGGGGTAAAGAGCCCAACTTGCTCCTCCCCCATCTTGGTGGCCGTGGCTCAGGCACTTCTATTGGGAGCGGAAAGTGTTGGCTAATGTAAGGTTAGCTTTGTCGAAGTATGGGCGCAAATAGTTTATGTGCTGCATTGCCATTCCTTTCAGATTCTTCCTTGCTTCCTTAATATATTTCCGATTACAATGCACACCTTGGCAAAGTATAATGAATCTAAAAATTCCTGACTCTCATATGATGATAGCTTAGTCAGTAAATGCGTCGGTTTACAGGTCTAAGACGATTGTAATGCTGCTTTGATTCCAGGCATTGATCATGAAAATCGCGTAAACGGTCACTTGCTAGCTACTTGTTCATCACGTCCGTCTAACAGCCATTAACTCTTTAACAATATTAATCATGTTATTATTTTGCTCCCTCTCTCTTATTCTCCCCCTCCCCATTACCCCCTTTCTAAAACATCATACTCCCTTTTTGTGATACGCCTAATGGGATTTTAATTCATCTTTTCAAGGAAGAATTGTTAGTAATATCATCTATGTTATTAAAAACGTACGATGTGAGTTTGTGCGTGTACCTCTACTCCTCTAGAACGAAGGCACCTACAAACACGAGAGTAGTGCCAAACGAAAGATTATTAAATTACGATTCTGTTAGGTTTCTTAATTGCTGTAACCCGATTTTGTTACCCTTAAGTTACTGTTCACGCAAACCTATTAGAAAGAAAATTGGTTGCTAAAAAAACCCTAAAAGGACGACATAATTGTTGCATCATGCTACATTTAGATGTTAAAACTGGTTTTGATTCGGCTTACTGGATGCACCGAAAATGCTGACAGGTTTTATAGATTGTCGAACATTCGCGTTTTTTGAAGGACGGAGGATACGTGGATTGAGCAAGCAAAGCGAGTGTTTTCCACCTAAACTAAACCTTTTCAAAGCGTTTCTCGCTTTGCTCTCTCAAGCTTTCATTCAGCGCTAATCTAACCTTCGTAAGGGCTTTACTTTCGGCGGAGTAGACGTACAAACAAACAAACAAATCGCATGTTTTGAATGATGGAGATGAAATGCAGGCGTGCTGGGGAATGTGATGAATGTGATGTGAGGAACTGTTGCGCAACAATTGCAATTGGTTCGCATCGAAATATTCATCGATTTTGTGATGACCTGGGTATCCAAAAAATTACATGAAACATGGATCGAATAGCATGACAGAAGCAAAGAGACTTTGTTGCTTTTTACAGATTCTTCCCATAATGCACTAAGTCTCGGGAGATATCACTTTATTTTCACTAAAATAGTTATTACAAGTTTTACAAATTCCAACAAATCGAAAAAACAACAAAATATTTCTTGAAAAGAAGTACAGCTGAGATTATCTTATTTCTTCGTACCGATATTAAATTTTCACTTTATATTTGAAATATTCAATGTAAAAAATGACTCGCTAGTAACCAACTGAGGTCCAAATTAAACTTTTTAAAGTGAGAAACAGGGATACCAAATATATTATACGCGTATAAAACAAAATGGATGTGTTTCTTAAACATTCAGTTTTTATCAATCACTTTTTTTAAATCACCCACTTTCAGAAGACTCGTCTAAATTGTTTAAATCTGTCTTCTTCAAAGCGAATTAAGTGGCTGTCTGCGTGACGTGCTGTCCTCCTCTTCGTTGACTTAACGTCCTTTCTGACCTTGCACCTATATCGATATTTAATGATTAATCGATTGTTTATCGATCTGGGCAAAGTGACAAGATGGTCACAGCCATTGGCCATTTCTTATCTTTTCTGGCAAGTAGATTTGACATAAGAACGATGTCGTTAGACACTCAATTTCGGCTTTACATCCGGTTGCTAAGATGGCTGTCACCTGTAAAGTAATTAAAAGGCATTATTTGAGTTTCAGGGGCCGATGACTTTGCCGCCCGTTAGGCTTAACACCTTCGGTACCAGTATGAACGCCTTGGTGAATGGTTTTTAGAATATGGGAGATAACAGTTGCGATCTCCTGTCTTTTTGGTTTGGAGACCAAGATTGTGGGCTGCTCGTAAGTTGCGAATCTGGAATAGTTGGCCATTTCGTACAGAAACATTGCTAACAATTATGTTAACCCAGGAAACTCCCACAAACCTTGTTTTACGTTGCTGAACCTACCGGTTATTCTCATTATCGTGTAAGGCGTTCGTACTGGTTACGAAGGGAGGGGGTTAACATAGCTTTCAACTGTTTCTATACCAGTGAACCTGTAATCTCACTCGCACAGTTATTAGGGCGCATTTTTATGCAACACTCTCACTTTGTATATTAGCAGGTTGTTGCAAGTCGAGGCACGTTTACGCAACGACTCGCCTTTTCATTCTCGCAGCTTTTATTGTTTATTTATTTTTTATTGTTTTATTTTACAAAAACATTTCCAAGGCCACTACGAAGCACAAAAAGAGCTTGTGTGTAGTTGGCATGTTTTAACACAGAGCATTCTTGCATGAACATTTAACTCCCCACAGAAAAGTATAAATACAGGATTCTTACAAAACTACAGTAAGTTTTGGATGATATATAAATCATTTGTGCAGAAAATACAATTGTTTTTTTAAGCACAGTTGCTTTCAAGAAGCACTGCTTTGTAGCTAGAAGCTAGAAATTATCTGAAATTCCAACGTGTAGGCAGTTTTAGCTCTGCCGACTCAAAACGAAAACAGTCGATAATGTGAGTTCAGAACGACTGGAAAAATTGTTTCGTCAGGAGGATTATCACGAATTCTAAGACTGCAAGCATTTGCTCAAACGATGTCAGATTTAGCTAATCCAGGTAGTAGCGTTACCATGGCAACGACACCATTGCCATCGTGAGTATGCACGTGCAAGTCGTTACACAAACGTGCCCTCAGAATTGGACGGCGGCCGTTGCCATGGTAACAATGCTACCTGGATTGCTATCTAAAGCTCGTTCGGGGAATGCGTGCGTTAGTATAATGCCAAGGCCGACTGGGGTAGAAATTGAGACCCGCAGCTTCGTTCTCAGACGGCCTTGTGATAAGGGATGGAATACAAAGCTATAGTTAATGTAAACGTCCACGTTCTATGGATGAGAATGCATTTATCAGCTCTTGACCAACCCATTACACCACCGAACTATCTTGTCGTGAAAACCAGTCTTATTAATTTTCTTATAAGGGACTGGTCATTATTTATGGCGGGAGAGAAAGGAGTGGGAAGGGAAAGTGGCCAACAAATTTTCGATGAACCTTCCCCTTCAAAACGCTGGAAAAAATCTTGATCCGACACCCACTGAAGATCCAAAAATAATGTACCCCCCCCCCCAAAAAAAAAATTATTTTTCGTATGCCTATTGACACTGTTTGTAGAAGATTTCCTGTAGCCAAATTAAGTAATTATCGCTTTGCAGTAGCGTGAGGGCACAGACCACCAAGAGGGCAGGGACAACTTTCGTAAAAGGGCACGCTGAGGTTATTTTTTTTCTGGGGATCTTTTTTTTGGGCTCGTCAGTTTTTTAAAGTTTTTTTTTACCTTTTTTAAATCTTCACTCTTTTTTACACTTTGATGTGCCTTTCTGCCCTTCCAAGGCCTCGGGCACTTTTTCAGTTCAGAAAACCAATATAGGGCATATTTTTTTTTTACAAAAAGGGCACAAAGGGCATTTTTCCGGAAAGTGTAGGGGCGATGCCCCTCCCCGTCCCCCTCCTGTGCACGCCACTGGCGCTCCGCAAAGACAAGTTATCGCTAGTTGTAAGGAGAACGTGCCTCATTTTTAACGAAAGGACGAGATTGAGGTAAAAATGTTATATAGTACACCGATGTTCCTTACACCTATCTTGTGTCGAATTTCATACAATAAGTATGATGAACGTACTCTTTGCTTGTGTGCCCACACCCCCAACATAGTCAGCAACTGAAAGAGAGAAAAAATTAACGCGATCTAAAAAATGTATGATCCCCCGTCGATATAATCCAAAAAAAAATCTATGCAAACTCCATCCAAAAATTCCGCCGGCGATAAATAATAACCGGTCCCTTACAGCTTCAGTATGTAGACCACTTCTCTATCTTTCGTACGGAAGTAATTCTTCATATGCTTCTGTTTCCACCAATTACCTGTTCTTGCAATTTTGGATATTGTGAGATGTAAGGCCGTCTCAGTAAACTCTCGGCTTTGCGTTTGTCTGTCATTGTGAGGGACATCAAGGACGAATCGTCAACGGGTAAGCTATTGGGAAAATAATGTGAGATTAGAAACGTTGATCTGATACCTTCCCGGCCCCCCCCCCCCCCCCAAAAAAAATATTATCCGATTAGGTAAACCAACCTCTTTATTTCCGTAGGCAAAACGCCTATCCATCGAATCGCCGTGCATGTCAAATTGGCAGAATCATGAGCCTGCGCCTGGGAAAAACCAACAAACGGGTATAAAATAAGGATGTAGGACGTATAGGCACCGGATAATTAGGCACCTGACACATAATACGCACCCCAATTTAGGCACTGGACAAATACGCACTTCGACAAATAGGCACCCGGATGTAGACGCCGGACAAATAGGCACCAAGTTTAAATTTTTTTTTTATTTGAGATGGATTGTAAAGTGATTTTCCAAATTTATTTATTTCCACTTCTTACTACTAACTCCATTTTCGTTTTGCAGAATCTCGTTTTGAAGAATCCTGTTTCGCAGCTAATAAAAATAGGCTTTACAAATTCAACATTAGAGAACTTAAAGACGCGTTCCTATTTGGAAGCAATTTGTTGTTAGTTGCGGTTTCTGATGTTACATGTTTAGGCAGGTAATTGAAAAAAAAAATTATCCCGTCCAGAATCCCGATGGGATTCTGCGTAACGGGAATTCGCGTTTTGCAGAAAAATCTTAAACTATTTTATTTCCTGAGAAACGGAATATTGCGAAATGAGATTCTGTGAAACGAAAATAGAGCTAGTAGTAAGTATAAGTAGTGGAAATAAATAAATTTGGAAGATCACTTTGCAATCCATCCAAAATTTAAAAAAATTAAAAACTTGGTGCCTATTTGTCCAGTCATTTCAAGAAATAAAATCACACCTGAACCACAAGGAAGAACACAGTTCACAGTTCTATTTGAATTTTCGGAGAAAATACCGTTATCTTCTTCAGAAATACACTTACAACACGGAGGTTCTCACATCACCAAATGTGTAATTTTATTTCTTGAAATGACTTTACAAAACCACTGTAATCGCCGTTTACCGGTTTTTGTTAAAATATTTGTCCAGTGTCTATACTATGCCTGAGTGCCTATTTGTCAGGGTGCCTATTTGTCCAGTGCCTAAATTAGGGTTCCTGTGTGCACGGTACCTAATTATTCGGTGCTTATATGTGTACAGTATTATAATACAGCTTACATAGTTTTAGATCTTGATGCAGCACTTTACTACGGCTTAGTATTTAAGGCATATAGGACTACGGCTATTACGGCTAGGTATTACGGCTTAGTATTAGACTAGTATTAGGTATTATTATTACGGCTAGTATTAGGTATTACGGTTAGGTATTACGCCTTAGTAATGAAGGCTTAGTGGGTAATGCGTTGTGTGTAGATGGAAGAAATCTATGATACTAGATAAAGCTTAGGCTATAGGGTACAATTTTTATTTTTCGTTTGTTAGCTACAAATTAAAAGGACGAATGAATCACGCGAGAAACGCTAATCAAACACAACTTATTTTTCGTTACTAGCTCCTCTTATTTATTAATTACATTATTTTTTATTTTTATTTAGACAGTTATACTCACCAGGGAACCAAAACGGTAAACGCACATGATCTCAATACCTGCAAAGACAAAACAAACTAATATTCGCAATGTGACAATTTTTAGCTTCACAAGGCTTGCTTAATAAGTAAGGTGTTGCTTTGGATCATGTCTGGACGACGTAGGTAGCTAAGTTTATGATTTATCCACCCAAGTTTCAAAAAAGGGTCGGCCTTTCAAAGTAGTGATATCATTCAACCAGGGAAAGGCCGCAAAGGTTAATCCTGTTAGCCAAGTTAATCGCACCTAATAATAGTTCGAAAGTTAAATGAAAACTAGAACATTGCTACTGGTGGTAGCAATCTTCAAGTTTTCATTTAATGCCCAATTCTTCCTACTGCGCCTACCTAAAATTGCAACAATAATTTGGCACGTAAGAGCCACTTAAGGGCCACGTGCTGCTAGCTGCAACCTCTTTTTTAGAAAAAAGCACTTCCACGTATGACGCTTTACCTGTCTGCCGAAATTTAGTTATGGCAACTTTCCGTAATGAGCTGTAGACGTGTCTTTCTACCCTATGGTAATTAACATGAGAACAGTAATACTACATAAAATCAAATGTCCGTTTCACTAATGCTGCCAAAGAAATTAATAACAAGCATACCCTTTTATCGTCGTGGGGCAGATAATTCAGTAGGAGTTCGTGTACCGTCCACTTCAAGTTTTCATGTAACGTCCAAAGTATTACTCGGTGCGATTAACTTGGCTAATAAGATTAACCTTGGCGGCCTTTCCCTGGTTAAATGATATCACTACTTTGAAAAGCCGACCATTTTTTGAAACTTGGCGGCTTCTCTTATACCAGTTTGGGTTATGGGTGGATATTATAACTTTCAGAGGACTGTGAATGAAGAAAAGATCAGACGGTGTAATCGTCATCTGTACGTTTTTTGGTCTGGAGAAATTTTATGTCTACAAATTTTCTCATTCATAATTTTCACCTTTACCATTGTCCAATTAGCCGTTACGTCAGCAAAATTGACACGGTTTGACGCTGATTTTCATTCGCTTCGTTCACTCAATCAGCGCATCCCTCCTCACTTGGCCCTACCTCGGTTGACGTTAATCATTCAATCACTTTGTTATCATGGTGTTCACGAACACATAATTGTTCCTTTTATCGTCGTGGGGCAGATAATTTAGTTTGGATTTGTGTACCGTAACAAAAAACCGACCAAACCTTTGCAATAAAAGATACTCCGTCTCTTAGTGGACCATTACCATTATATGTTTTTAGTGAACCATTTTCATTTAGAATTTTATTTGTGGCCGGGGCCAAATGCCATGCGCCCCAAAAATACCCTATACAATGGCTAACACCACCTATTTGCAACAACAATGAATTCTGACAATTAGTTACTGAAACGATAAGCGTGTAACACTTAACCATGTTATAATCTACTGTTGGATGACAATACAAACAATGGTTCCTACAATAATTTTGCACTTACGAGCCACTTCAGGACCACGTGCTTCTAGCTGCAACCCCCATTTTAGAAAAAGGCACTTCCCCATATGACGCTTTACCTGTCTGCCGAAATTTAGATCTGGCAACTTTCCCTAATCAGCTGTATAGACGTGTCGTATACCCTATGAGAATTAACATGGGAGCCTGCGGACTAGTTACTAGTCACCAGTAACACAAATCAACGTTATTGAGGACACTTTTTCTCCATGAAGGACACGTTCCCACATTTTCGTGTAGACGTTTTCTTCGTTACTGGACCCAAGACACCTGATTCAAACGATTTGCAAAGATTTCTACCGCTTGGAGAATTTACACCAGTATGCTGAAATCAGGTTTAAGTTGGTTTCAGTTCAAAGACACAGTCTGCTAGTGCGGCCGCCTTTTGTTCATCATCAATCATTTTTTAACAATCGGATGTCTACAATCGGACAATGTACTGTTACTTGGCGGCGACACACTAGCGTGTGTCTAGATTTCAAGGGCTGTAGCCGCCCACAGGCCATCTGCCCTGCAAATCAACAACAAAATTGCAGGTTTGGGTACAATGGACGACAATGTTTTAAGAATGTCTTTTCATTGTTTCTACATTGTTCGTTTCATGACATTGTTTCAGCATTTTGTTTAGGCAGGGTTTTGATGCGTTCGTAATAATGTGTGTGCACGTTAACACTACTGTCTAAAGCAGTCATAGGCACTGGTGCAGTATGGCCGTCCGTGGTCGCATACTGTTGTCACAGATCTCGGAACCCTGGATATGAATACCGCGACAACACTAACAAAGGTTACTTACGCGTCTGCAAACGTTATTCCCGTGACCCCCATGCTGCAACCAGAAAAAGGGTTGCATTTGGTCGTACGGCCAATTTCGTAGCTGCAGTAGTCCTCCCAATATTTGTTAAACTGGAGCAGTGGTTTTATGGAACAATGAATTAACGGACTAACGGACTGTGAAGGGTACAGTGCCAGAGAGCATGTGGGAGGTCTTGCAGTAGTGATTCCGTCATTGAAGGTAGTGGTACGACATCGGGTGGCAGCAGTGACGTCGAGTATGCGATATGCGTGTGGAGTGATGACTGCGGTGGCGTGTGGTGGAGTTGTATTAGCGTTATTGCGTGTGGTGTAGTTGTGTGGGGTTCTGGTGTAATGTGTAATGTGTAATGTGTTGGCACATGTATTTAGTTTTGCAGAGCGTAAGGCTTTGGGCCATGGCTCTGAATAAATGATTGACAGAATCCGTGTTTCAGCTAAACGGATATAGTTTTAAACCAAACTAAGTAACGTTGTTAATTTACTCGAAATTGGCAGCTTGAAACGATAGATTTCAGAGCTGACATGAATTGTATCGAAATGGGCAGCAACAATCGATTGCATGCATAAACCTTTGAAGCGCGACGACATAGCTGTAAAACAGATACACGGATTACAAACAAAAACGTCAAGTGTGCCGTAAAAAAAAAGGGTTATATGATTGAAGTTACACTTTACTTGTTAAAAATTGACAAAAAATAAAAATAATAATAATCAAATGTACAATTGAGAAAATTGCATCTGTTAAAGTGCTGTTGTGCTTTACCAATAGTAAAACGTAAAGCGCAACAGCACTTAAACAGATGCAATTTTCTCAACTGTACATTATTTCAATTAAAAAACATCAATTTTTATCCGTGTACATTTTAACAAGTAAAGTGTAAATTCAATCATATAACCCTTTTTTTTTACGGCACTCTTGACGTTTTTGTTTGTAATTCTCAATTTTAACCCAATTCAAGCTCTTCTATGATCTCATTAGTATATTTACCCAGTTCTCTGAAAGGTTCCAAACTATTGTTCAAGGTAGCACTAACTTTATGTCGTCGCGCACTACCACAGTACCTTCTGTTCCCGAAAATGCCAGGGTTGGCTGAGGTTTGGCTCGATCTAGGGACCTCTTGCTCGTGAGACGTCGTGCTTACCATCAGGCTACCTTGCCCTATATCAAATTAGTCCACGCCATATGTGAAGCCCGGGCCGCCTTGCTTATTACGACTTCTGGAAATTTGATGAATTTTGGCAACCCCCCTCCCTTCCTTTCTTGTAAGTTCCTGCAAAAAACCATTAGCAGCGTCCGAAAAGAAAAAAAATGTGATTAAAGATCTGTCGTCGGCACACATTCGGAAATCGCTAAGATTTCTGAGCGCGTGTTGGGAACATGTGGGCGGTCATGGAAGAATCAAGACAAATTAATGAAATTCCTACTGACGTTACGTGCTCGGTAGGGAGTGGTCTCGTTAGCTCTCGAAACCTGCGAGAACACGCCATTTTGATTGTGACTCGAGGCCCACATTACGAATGGCCTCAAGTAACGGGCCGCTCAAATCGTTAGTGTCACTCACAGCCATGTTCTTCCCTCCAAGTACTGAAGACCATATTCGTAAGTGGAGTGGAGCCCCCCCCCCCCCCACTATCGATTACTCCTTTGACTCTTTATTTTTAATAAATTTCTTAAAGCTTTAATATCGTCTGAAGAAAATCGTAGAGATGTCCATTTTGAACAAATACACGTTTTAAAGGAGAAAGAAGTCTATTGGGACAGTGGAGGATGCCCAGCTATTCGAATGGGGAGACCTATAACTATCGCAGGGTACCGAGTTATGTCCAGAATAGGCCAAAGTAAATCCCATAACTGCTGAAGAAACCTGATAGTCATTCACACTACCATGACCGACAATGACAAGTATGGACTGTGCCAATTGCCAGGATTGATTTTCAGCTAATACCTAGATCAGCGCGTTCAATAATAAACAAAAAAAAACTTTGTGTAGTTTATATCATATTAAAAACCAAAACTGGTAAAAGTGGCCGCCAAGTTCCGAATGGTTCGGCCCTTCAAAGGAGTGATATCAACACACCAAAACATTCGCCAAGTTAATCGCACCTACTAATAGTTCGAAGGTTAAATGGAAACTAGAACATTGCTACTTTTGGAACTTTCGGAACTTGGCAGCCCCTTTTACCAGTTTTGGTTTTTAATATGATATCACTCCTTTTTTTTTTAATTGGGTATTGACTCAACTCCACTAACATGCAGATGTGTAATAAAGTGCCACGTCAACAAGATATTGGTTTTCAACAATTTGCTACTACCTTTTGCCTGTAGGCCGAACCATTCTCAACTTGGTAACCTCTTTATAGGTTTTTTGGTTTTGTTGTACTTTGTTTTATTTAGTTAGATTTGGAGTGTTGATATCACTCTTTTGAAGGGCCGAACCACTCTCAACTTAGTGGCCTCTTTACCAGTTTTTGGCTTTGTTTATTTTGCTTTGTTTTTACAGTTGGTTTATTTTTTGTGAATTGGACGTGAATACAATTTCTTTGGCAACGTTGTTTAGATTAATCGTGATGCACTATAGTGTGTGTCTAGGCACTCACGTCAGTAAACACGTTCTCATTGTCCGAACTTTGGTCGTCCAATGAGAGACGATACTGGCAATACTAACAATGGTTATAACAATATTTTCGTAATTTTCCGCCATCCCCGTTACGTCCCCAGGCTCAAAACCATAAAAGGTACGTAGTTCGTAATGTACTGTACCCATTCGTCCAATTTTATAGCTGGAAGCCTTCCCGTTATCTCGTTATCGATTAATAATCACCCTATCTATGCGATTTAACATGTTGATGAGCGGACTAGGCTCTCGATTTCAACATAATTTAAGCTTTTGTACCGCATTCTTATTTTTATCCAAGTACTACCTGAAATGTGCCCAACTATGCTTCAAGATATAAGACACTGACGCTATGGCGCCGTGCTACAATGGTTTACAACCTCGACAATTGAATTGATGTGATGACTAGCGTGTGTCTAGATCGTGTAACCGTTGTCTATGTTAAATAACGTCTTTAGGAAAGCCTAACTTAAAATGAAAGTGTCGAATGGTTTTCATGTTAACCTCTTATAACTCAAAACCTACAAAGACAGAATTACTAACAAAAATGTAAATTGGAAAACAAAAACGAAGATGTTTATGGCAAGGTATTAACTGATCCGAAGTAAAAACAGAAAAGAAACACAAATAAATTTTCCTGTTAGGTTTCACATATTGCAGTGTTGCACTGTTTAGTCCATGTGAAAGCTTACTGCTGCATTCAAATGTTTTACCATTTTTATTTTTGTACACGATAGGTCAGCTACGAGTGGTGCATTCTCCTTGACTAAAGGGCATCGCTGCAAATTGATAAAAAAAAACTGACCGTCTTAGTGTGCTTAGCACATCCCTACAAGTAATAATATCTGGGTTCGTCCCGAGTCCTTGAAAACATGGAAATGTCCCGGAAAATAATAACGAAATACCGTGTCTGGAATAGTGCTTGAAAATCTTGAAAGATTGTGTATATGTATCATCAGTAGGGTGATGAACGGAAAGTAGACGACTTGACTGAAGAACACAGAAAAGTTTAACCCAGAAAGTAGTCGAGTGTAAACAAAAAAAATGCATAATTTCTTCTTTATTGAGGTGTCAAAATTTTTGAAATTGGTTTTAATTTTATTTACATGTCTCTGGTTGAATACAGCAGTAAGGTTTCACATGGACTAAACAGTACAGCAACTCTGCAGTATCTGAAAACTGATAGGAAAGTTTGTGTTCCTATGCTGTTTTGATTTTGGATCAGTTAAACCTTACCTTAAACATCAAACGAATTCGTTTTTGTTTCCTAATTCATGATACTTTGACATACCAAGTTGTTTTCTGTACTCCTGCAAACGCACTAAATTTCGCTCGCTTTACTTGCTCATTCAATGCAAGTCCTTCTGTTAGAAATTGGTTTGTCTCCAGCTCTCTTTCAGCGTGTTGTTGTTTGTTGATGTTTGTAACGTTAGGAAACCGAACCCAAACCGTGTTATGTGCCCCACAATATAGAGCAGACGACGAGAAGTGACTTGGGTCTTCATTCGATAATGCTTCCTCGTCACGTTTCCTCGAAGTGCGCGTGGTTTGTTGGTTCACTCACCAGCACCGTAAGCAACTTTAATCTTCAGCCTACGCCTTGCGGCTGGCATTTGCTGCCGCCTTTACAACCGCTTTCTGCCGGGAGGTCTGGGTTCGATCCTGGCCTCTTCCATCCTCCCGGTATTTTCTGGAAGAGAAGGGTCGTGTGGTGCCTCGTGCCCATGTCGATTGTAGCGTGTCAAAGGTCCTGAGTTTTTCCACTTGAATTTCGCCAGCTAAATTGTCCCTCTCACCGTCTACTCATAATCATCTTCATCTTTATCTGGAGGTGGCAACGGGCTATGCGGTGCCCATTAGGAGACGGATGACGGGCTATTCGGTACCCATTAGGA
>JAHWFP010235925.1:0-12751 GCA_023313725.1 Lithobius niger
TTTTAACGTTCGGTTACCCGATTATTAACAATGTTTATAAAAAAAAAATTGTTTAGAAATAAACGAAGACCATTGTTTTTTAAGAATTTTTAGCAACAATTTAGTAATAAATGCAGACCATTGTTTTATCATTGGTTTAATTGGTCACAGCAAATGCAAAATATGTTGTATGCTTTACAACAATAAATAAATAAATAGATTGTTCATGGTGTTGTTGGGTGTTTTCCAGTAAGATGTTTTTTTCATGGATCCAGTTGATCCGCCTGCATATTTTAAAATCTTACCCCACAATTCGCATTTAATAGTATCTGCAGACACTTTCTTAAAGTGCTTCCAAACATCTGATCTTGGTGGTATTTTAGGACGCACGTGGTGAAAGAGAGACGGAGCTGTGACAATTGACGATCGTGATTGACAGCTCAGGTGAAAGCATGCGCGCAAAATACTCCGGTTGCTTGGACAATGGACGAGTCTACTTTAGGAGTTTGGCTGCTGGTAATGGGGGAGGGAAGGTCAAGCTTTAACTAAGGCAGGTCGTGCTGCGTGTTTATCGTAGCTGTGTTGGTCTTTAAATAGATTACGTTTACTCGAACACGGAAATTAAAATCCGTTTAACCGAACTTCCTACAGTTATCGGTTACACGTGCAAGCACTAGTGTGCACTACAACGTTGTCTGCTTTCGAATCCGTAACTACCGCTCGTGGTGGCCTTCCGTATTTTGTGGGTAGTACTTTTACTAGCCCGTCAAACTTCCACTTCGTGCCCAGCTCTTGCTTCAAGTCTCTTCCAGCGATGTTTTCCACTCGGGGTGAATGATGGTCCTTGGATGTTTATTTTGGACTCCCATTTTGTGTAATATAATGGCAATCGACTCCAAGCATCTCGGATGTTGGTCTTTTTTAGAGTTCGATGTCACCAACATTTCAGATTTTTCCCACTCAAAGTAAGTAGCACTTCGCACTAACAAACTTTGTAAGAAACATGTAGGACTAGGTTTAGTTAAATATGTTCTGTAAAACACCAATGTTCCTTACACCCATCTTGTGTCGAGTTTCATACAAGTATGACAAATGCACCGTTTGCTTGAAGCCCTAGTCAGCATCTGAAAGATAGAAAGAACCAGGCGACAAGGCTTTCCAGAAAGTTTATTGAATAAGCTAAACGAGGTTGTACTGGTATTGACAGCTTCAAAATCTTAAAACCCTCCAATAAATTTAAGCTTTGATAAGATTTTTTTAAATTTCAATTACTGGAGCCCATGTGCACACTGCCATTTGGCCACTAGACTGCAAGGTCTTGGAAGTCCTTAAAAGGTCATGGAAACTGTCCTATATTTTATTTTATGGTAGTGGAATTTTCGTTTGTGTATTCTTTGCTATACTATCTGGAATAGTAATGCAAAATTATATTATTAGCAGGTATTAGCAACAAAGCTAATTTAAAAAAAAAAAAGGCATTTCATATAACTTTCATGTCTGCAGTTCTCCGAGTTTTGGGGCTAGAGGCGTGTGAATCACAGCCGTTATTTCCGTATGCTAGGAAAGTTATTTTTTGGTAGATTCTTGGAATATTTCAGAAAAATCCTGTACTTTTTTTTAAATGGGGGTAAGTGTAAAACAAAAACAAACCACAAACTAAAAAAATTCGTATATAAACCTTGTGGCAAAATGCCAGTGCTTAAGTTTTTATGCCTCTGTTTGGCTGTAAATGTCAAAGGAAAGAATTTCCCCTGTAACCAATGGCTTACAAATATCAATAAGCTGTATCGTTTATGTTTATATTTATTTGACCGTTAATTTTTTTTTTTTAATTATTCTCTCTCAATTTTTGTTTTATCTTCAGTCATGATGCCAGCTAAATTAAGCACTACAAAATCAATGAGTAATCTTACATTTTTGTGTCAAATCGTCTTTAAGGGGGTGATAAGCTAAGCACATTCCATTGATGCTTTCTTTTTTCCGCTTTGGAGTCATTGTTCTTGAGTGAGTCGTAAAACTGCCTTACTGAAGTACATAAAACTTTATTGCAAAACACGTTGATTAGTTTGACACCAAAATTTAAATAAAGTGTTGTGTGTGTTTTAATTAGAAGTAGGACGATGTTCAAGTTGTTTAAACCCTACCATTAAGTACTAATCAACATTCGTGTCTAGGTGGTGTGGTATGTACTCTACGACTCAGTGCTCATTGGCTGCTTCTTCGTTGATTGTGTCATTTTTTTTTTTTTTTACTATGCTTTACTAAGTTAAGTTTTGTGATTCCGAGTTAGTCATATTGTTAAACACATGAACATACGAAGAAAATAACACTTTACGACCAGGAATGAACACACAATCAATATTGCCCTGTTTAAGTTTCAGTTCTCCTTCATTAGAATACTTAAAAAGGTTTTCTGATGAAGGAGAATGATCATCTTTCTCCAAAAAATGTAAACAAGACAATATTGAGTGTTCATTCCTGGTGGTAAAGTGTTAATTTTCTTCAGGCGCACGGGTAGCTGCGAGCACTGGGGCATCAGATTCGATAGGTGTCCTGGTCCCAGCTGTACATCTCTGGCTTCGTACAGACCCGGGTTCGATCCTGGCGATGGGAAGTGTATGTACGGGATTTTCTCCGGTTGTTTCCCGCCCCCATTGCACGAGGGTTTCCTCTGGGTACTCCGGTTTCCTCCCTCTTGCGGCAAAAAAACGACTGTTCCTGATGGTGGTAAAACCTTCCGCTTCTGAGGCTGGGGCCCTTAAAAGCTATAACTTATTGGGCGACAATGTCTATTATTATTGCTATTATTATTATTATTATAACAATGCGACTTCTTTCTACTGCTGTTCATTAGCCGAATGAGTCTTCATACTTTCTGCGCTTTCCTCCTTTTTTTTTTTGTCTGCTAGAGGTTGTACTTCTAGTTTGAAGCGCGCTTGGCTGTAGGCTACCAACTGAGTTTGAGTCAATATATGCGTTGTAGTTGTAGGTTAATAACACATTTTAGTTTTAAGGCTAATAAGTAACTTTTAAACTTATAGTGATTAACCCTTTTTTTTTGTATTTATTTATTTAGGAAGATAAAATGAAAGAATACAGGAGAGAGAAGCGAAAAGAACGCAAAAGGAAAGCTCAAGAATCATTAGACGACTTGCACGACATTGACCCTGAAATGGCATCCATTATGGGGTTTGGAGGATTCGGTTCATCAAAACGATAATCATATTTAAAAGACAATTGAGTAAGAGTACTGCCTCAACCCAAGACCAACCAACCATCCCTGCCTAGACTGGATTTAAAACTTTGTGCATTAGAACTTTAATGCGAGTTTGAAACAAAAGCTGTTTTGTTTTTTTGTCAACTGACTGTTGGACCAAGACGTAAACAATGTTAAAGTTTGCCACTAGTTTGCGAAACCTGAAGTTAAGAGTTTGTGCGAAGATCTGTTCAAGCATCGAATGCTAATGCAGCGCCACTTATTGGCCACCGTTAAATTCACGGAAGGGAGTCATTTATTTTTTTTTGCGGAAGAAGTTGATCATATTTTCGTTAAACAAAGCGACTTGGCCTTTAATAGTTTGTCCCATTGTGTTCTGAAATGGAAAGAAAAAGTTTTGTATTTATATTTGATTAAGATTAAAGTCAAATTTTTATTTCCAGAAAACGATGGTTCCTGTTGATCAGTTCAGTTACCACTTGAATAAGATCGTACAGATCAATGAGTACCAAGCCAATAAACAAAAATAACCAAAATTCTGAAGAAGCTTACCAAACTGGTCAGTTGTGATTATTTTTTTGAACTGTCTTTGACATAGTGAACACCAGTAATCAGCATCATGAACCAGCGTTAATTACTTGGTAGTAGCTAATTAGAATGTTAGCGTAAAACAGGGTTCACACAAAGTGCTTGAATTTGTGTTCAGAAAAAATTCGCGGCCATGAATTCCTGGAAATTGTTGGCTATGTCTTTGATTTTAATTTGTTTGTCATAATTTAAAATGATGCTTTGGGGAAGACAGAGGCAAACTTGCAATTTGTTTTAAACAACTTGCATGTTTATCGTAAAATATTGTTGAGCTACAGTTTTGTTCCTCCACCATTTATTTTCACCAGTTGTTAATTGTGGTATTCTAAGAGTATGCTATGCTACTGGATGCAACTGGACCCAAACTTTTTTTTCATGTGAAATATTTATTTTTGCAACTTTGGCTACTCCCAACTTTTTTTCTCAGTTAAAATTGAAACTATCCTCCACCGTTTGGTATATACATGGAAAGCAAAAGAAACAAAGAAAGTTGTGGTGCAACTTGTTTGGAAATTGAATAAAAATGGAATTTGTAGTGCCATTACTCCAGTGGGCATTCCCACAATGCCGCTGAAGGAAAAGACAAAATAAAAAACTTATCTGCCGTACCTAATGTTGTGATATTAGAGCTAAGACAACTGATTCAACTTAATCTATAACCACAAAAACAAAGGGGAAAAAACATGGAACAATTTATTTCCCTCCGGTTTTTTTCCCCCTACGTTTTTTATTTTCATCATGTGCACAAACAAAACCTAAACATTTAAATAGTGTCTCTAGTGAGGCATTATTAACAAGTTTGTTGATCAATAAATGTCTTTGAAAAAGTTCATGGGAAAAGTCCTCGAAAGTTATTCTAGTTTTGAAAAAATTCCTTGAATTTATCCTTGATTTGAAAGCACATATCACAAAGTATGGACACAAACTCACCCAGTCTCAAACATTGTTCCTGTGTGCATCACACCGAGTTAACTTACTCTGCACTTTTAACTCTTTACCAGTGGGAGAAGTAAGTAATCTTTTAACAAAATTACCCCTAAAATCCCACACAATTTTGGATTTGTATTAGGCCGTTAAAATTTAAATTCTCGGGAGCATATGTGTGGGTTTTTTCTTAGCGCTTGAAACGCTTTTTATACCTAACGTAGTCTAAAAAAAATTACTATCATACATCAATGCTTTCACCGAACACTTAAAGTGGAGTCGATGCCGCCATCAGCCCTTTGCTCCATTCGCAAGATCGCCTCGAAACGAATCTTAAGGGCCGTTCAGCGGCATACGTGGATCTAAAAAAAAAGTCTTTATGAAGCATGCAATATTTGCACTCTGAACCTGCCTGAACTTCGCGTTAAAACTTAAAACAAAGTAATTGTACTCCAGAACAAAATGTAAACAATTCAAGATTTTTTCCTTGCAGGTGATGGTTTTTTTTCTTTTCGTAAAAAAAATTTTGAATAAAAGGTGGGAAAAAATAGCGCACACTCATGTCAAGTATTGTAGTACCGTAAATGGAATATTAAATGCCCATAAGCTTATGCAGTTAATTTGGCAAAAATCAGGGGTGGGCGTTAAAAAGATCAAAGATCGGGTTTTTTTCAAATATGGCATGAAACAAGCTTAAATCGGGGGGATCCAATAAATTTTTCCCATTAAAAGTAATATTTTTTTTAATGATATTTGTTATTATTTAAAAATTGGCACCACAGCACTACACTACTAGATACTGCCTCATTCATAAGTACTGGGGAAAACCGAGTACCGGGGTACTAACCTTGGTACTGACACCGGCTGAAAAATTTCTGATACCACCCAACACTTCTGTGGTGGCTCCGGTGATGGTTGTGCTGTAATTTGACGTGTCTTTTGATGGCTGGAGTACGCATGTCGACGGGTGCATGGAGCGAAGGGGATTCCCAGCTCCAGACCAATGTGTGGAAGTTATGGGTTTAAGTGCCTAGCCTCAATGCAGTTCCTACCAATAGTCCAGGGTTGCGCAAAACTGTCATGAGAAACAATGTGATTGTTGTTGGCCCATCTCGTGATGAGAGGGGGGGGGGGAGGGGGGAGTGGTTTGCTCATCTTAAGGATCGTCACAGATCTCTGATGTAATAATTATGGCTCCATCTGGAATATGTTCCCTCAATAACAAATTGCTGCCGTCTCCTCTGAACGTAATTAATCCACTTTGTCAGATTTATGACGATGCCAAAAAACACAAAGGCACACAATCAACACAATCAAACACAATCAACTAGGAATCGAGCTCGCTCCATGTTGAAAGCTCAGCTAAAATCAAGGAATACCAAGCCATTTGGTCTTCCGCAGTACATCGCAGCAGTCCATGCATCGCGAGGGGTCAACAGATTACTAAATACAAATGCAAACCGATTGGTCTCTTAGTAAAACCATGTTGTGTGTCATCAAAACTGCCAAATTGTCGATAAACAACTATTTTATGTCCACTCGTGACAATTGGTAGAAGGCTGACCAATCTGTAGTTAATATGATGTCAAGACTCCGCTTCCTGAAAAGAGGGACAATTGTTGTTTGCGGGCTACCAGTAGTCAGGACAAGCCAGTGATTACTTAGGATCTAAAGCAACAATCCATCAGAACAGGTTGGTTGCCTTCTTTGGCACCAGTGTACGGCGCATGGAGTAGGTTTAAAGTTAAAGAACCAAAATACTATAAATTAACACGTTTTATTGAATGTAAGAAAGCGATTACATCACTTGTAATGATCATTCGATGCAATGAAAGTTAAAAATGATTTAAACCATGAAGTTATTTTAAAGGCAACTAAGCTTAAAAGGGCCATTCACTATCACTGGGAGCAAAGACACTTGTTACGCTCCTTGGTGACGCTGTGCGACTTCGAAGAACCCTACAAGACAAAATTAAAGACTTAAAGACATTACACAAAATAAGCCATCAATGGGTGCAAGGTCACTTCTGGGCTTGGAATTAACTCATTCCGTGTTTGTGGAATTGGTGGAACTGATTCAACATTGGGAAATTCCACACGTGAATAATTTGAAGGAACTGATTTTGTATTAATTACCAATGCCACTTTACTTCACTTGGTTACTGCCGAAATTGTAAAAGGACTGGGGTGGAAGTCACTTAATAACCATCAATTCACTCCATGTCCCTCTGTGTGTCATTAGTGGTTCACTTAGCGTGGCAAGAACTTGCTTGATTAACTATGTTTCCACTTAAAATGCCTTGCTTTGAAGTTACGGTGTTTGATTCTATCTGACCATAGGGGTAAGTAAATACAGACGCAAACTTTTTTCGGTTGCCTTTTGGACTTAAAGTCAGACAGACTGAGTGTAAATTAAACCTTCGACCTTTGAGACCAATGGACGAACCCCTACCGCTACCCATACTGACATGGCCAAAAGGAAACGGCCAAACAAGCACACATACGCAAACACTTTCCTATCGCCACTGGTATCACACTTGTTACTGCACCTTACATCAATATTCCGAAAGGAGCCCAGAAATTCGGAATAAACAGAACGGAAAGCCAAATCGGTTCGATCTTACTTATTAATAATTATAATGGAGCCGACTCACTTTCTGTTCTGCTTATGTCTGATTTAATACTTTATTATGGGTTCCTTTCGGTCCATTTTGTATGTGGATGACAACACGTGTCCCTCAAGTGGCGATTGCTAAGGGTTTGCTTGTATGTATATGTGTGTGTGTGAAATGCTGCCTATAGCCGTTTCCTTTTGGCTATTTCAGTATGGCTTAGCAGTAGGGCTTCAGCCTTTGGCGTCAAAGGGTTCAATTCCCACTCGGTCAATCTGAAATATAAGTCCAAAAGGCAACGTAAATAGGTTTGCATCTGTATTTATTTATCACTAATCAAGCCAATTTGGCTTTCCGTCGTGGTAGGGGCAATTAATTCGTGTCAATTCTACAATAATCAAAATCGTTTACACGCAATTTGCTTAGAATTGACTGGAGATGAACTGGTACTCAACAAATTAAAAATGTATTGAAGAATAAAAAAAATTAACAATTGATTGGAACAGATTTCAAATAGTAAATAACGAACATGGCAGTGACTTGCTGGGAATTGAATTTGACTCATGATTTTGAATTGAAATTGTTTCCAATTGCTTGGAACTGGACTACAATCCTAGACTGATTTCACCGGGGCGTCGGACGAACGTCTAACTGGAAAATCCTCTAATGGGATAATTGTCTAAAATCTGCCTTAATAAAAAATCAGGAAAAGCATCTAAACGAAATATCATATAATAGTTAATTGTATAATGGATAAAGGTCTAACTGCGGTTTCTAATGTTATATGTATAGCCGCAGCGAGCGCGGCAGGGATATTAGACGATTTTCCATTATACGAATTTCCAGTTAGACGCTTTTCCATTATACGAATTTCCTGTTAGATGATATTCCGTTATACTGTTTTCCGTTATATGTTCTTCCAATTATGCGATTTTCCAGTTAGACGATTATCCATCGCCCCACTTTACCAGTAATAATTTTAAAAATTTGTTCAGAAACTTCACGCACAATTTCAGAAAACGTGAATCTTCACCAGATTCTCGAAAATTTTCTACCGACAGAATAATTCGTCTGGCTTCATCTGGCACTAACAGTTTTTAGAGCTTGTTACGACATCGTTGTGGGAATTACGATTCGAACATGGTACTCGGGATGGTTCACTGTAGCCATCAGGCCCACTCTCCCAGTGCTTTGAGTCACGCGGGGAAGTCTTCTCGACACTGAAGAAACCTGACCCCCGCATTTGAAGCTCCATGCATATTCATCAGTGTGGCTGCATTTTTGAGATGTTGTTGGATGATCACGGATTCAAATCCTAGTAGGTGTCGATCAAATGGAATGTTTGATTTTGGTAGCATTGATGTTCGGTTCCATCCCATTTCAGCTCCGTCTTGAGTGACGGAATGCAATGCAGTTTTCTGTGAGTTCATTCTTCGTATTTGCCATATGTTGTTTCACATAAGTCCTAATCCCTTTTCGTGTTTCTCCTTGTACAAACAACACTGCAACACAAAAAAGAGTTAGGACTGGGGTAAAATAATTAACATATGGCAGATAAGAAGAATGAAGTCACGGTAAACTGCATTACATCCCATCACAAGCAGACGAAGCATGAAACTGGACGGCGCTAAACTCAAATATCCTATTTCACCGACTTCTACGAGGATTTGAATCCATCGCCATCCAACAACATCTAAAAAAAAAAATGGAGCTGCCCTGATAAATACCTAACTTGACGATTCGCGCCTACGACTTGTTGGAAAGCCCACCTTAGGGCACGTTTACCCAGCGACTCGCCTTTGCATGCTCGCAGCTAGAACTCGATCGCGATGGCAAAGGTGACATTGCCATGGTAACAACGCTAAATGGATTAGCGAAATCCGGCATCGTATGAGTAAATACTTGCAGTCGTATAATCCGTGCCAATAACATAAAGAATTCTTCATGACGAAACAATTTTCCCAAACACTTCTAAACTCACGTTATTTGCTGTTTTCGTTGCGAGGCGGCAGACATAAAAACTGCCGCCATGTTGGAATTTGAGGTGATTTCTAGCTTCTAGCTGCGAAAATGCAAAAGCGAGTGGTTGCGTAAACGTGCCCTTAAAGGGGGAGCTTGTAGCGGTGGCCTGTCTCGAGTCGCTCGCGCGGAGCCAGGCGCCAGCTGAGGTCTGGCTCAATCTAGGGACCTCTTGCACACGAGACAGACGTGCTAACCATCAGCCTACCGTGCATCAATTCATTTCTCCAACCAACCTAAAAAAATTTTTAATATAAAAAAAGAATAAACATCCCGAATTATTCCCGGTGATTTCCCGAAGTTCATGGGGGTGTACGTTTGTGAAATAACTTTCTAAGTAGGGGTAGAAAAGATGTGATAACAGTGTGACATAAAAGAGGAGGGAGCGAGATATGGGCCCCCCCCCCCCCGGCAGCTGGGAGATAACCGGTTCCTGTTAACCCTTTACCACACACGCAGATCTGAATGGGTGAGGTCTTCAGATTTAATCAGCTTCACCCACTCCCCACAATATTTTGTCTTCTATACGCTTCCGCACACACAATTCACTTTAGGTGATACGGCGTCTGTTTAACATTCGACGAAACGTCTGTTTAACTTTGTTAGGCCTTTTTTTTATTCCTTACAAGTTATCAAGGCTCAGGATGAACTTCCATGTTAACCGTTAAACTTTGAAACCCTATAGTTTCCCCGGAGAATTGATACAGACCAACGAAATTCGGTATTTGGGGTGGTATCATCAAACTATTTCACCGCATTGAACATTTTAATGACAGTAATACAACAGTTTGGCCTCCACAGTTTGGCCTCCACAATATGGCCATTTGTTGTTGTGACTATGCCGTTACCTGGATAGCGAACCACTGTACTGATTTTTAAGTAGTATAGTTTAAAACGTAGGTGTGAATAAGGGCTAGGCTTTGATGAACGCCATTTTATTGTGACTGATTTATTTCAAAAAGCGTTCATCTCAGTACCTCATATCACGATTACCTCATCAAAATTTAGTTTACCTGAAATAACCTGAAAATTTACCTTAAATATCTTCAAGAAAAAAAAATTACAGGTTAGTAATTAAAAAACGATTAAGCGTTTAATATACGGATGTAAGCCTTAAAAAATACTTAAATACTCTTAAGGAGCAAATACAAGAACAAAAACATGTAAGCCGTCAGTGTCACACTGTTACGTATAAAGGCTTTGTAAACCTTATAAAAAACTTAATGCTCTAAACAAACAGGTACAATGAAAAGACGCGTAAGTTACTACTGTTGCACTACTACGTGTTAAAAAGCTACAGCATGTTATTTGAGGCACTAGAGATTCTTTTACATGTATTAGTGCGACACTGATGGCTTACATGTCTTTTTCTTGTACCTTTAGAACATTAATTTTTTTAAGGGTTACATCCGTATTTTATACGCTGAGAAGCGGATTTTTCTTTAATACCAATAGTACATTAAGTTATTTGTCGAGTGAGGGGCTATACGTTACAGTGAAAAGAGTGTTAAGGCATTAAGGACTCGTCGTTACATGCTTCTGGAAAACGTTTCCTTCTTTAATCTTACTAACTTAGTGCTTAATGCCTGCAACAACTACCTAGAAGCAACTGGTCTTTCATACACTTCTGCTACTTTTTCAACGAAAATATTGAGGCGCACACCTCTATCATGCACTGCAACACCGATCTCTATTACGTAATCTAAAAGTAGTAACTCATCACAATTATTGCCGGTTAAAAATGTGTTAGCTTGTAGGCCTAGTTTTAGATTATAGGTGTAATTATGAGCTTTTAGACCTAATTTTTACGTGCCGTTTTAATTTCGTAAGTAAAAGCTACCGTAACGGGGAATAGGGTTCAAGAGTTGGTCCATTCATCCATGCAACATGGGGTTGAGACCTTTTTTTAATGAAGGTAATGTGTGTATCGACGAAATCTTTTTTTTTAACGGTTGTGTGTCTTCCTGTAGTGGTTAAATGGGACCATCAAATGTTGTTATTTCATTGAGTTATGTACAGAAAGACTATTGGATATAAGTAACAAACTATTGCCATAGTCTTCCCATCTGTTTTGGCTAACAGCCTGCAAGCTAGGTGCACGCATAATCTCCAACAGTGTCCACATTTGGTGGTTTTCGTGTTATTACCAAGGAAAAATGGTGATATCCATCACGAAATAAGTTGAGGGCTAAGCAATATTTAGCCTAAAGGTCGAGGACTAACTTAGCACTGGGCAGTTAGCCCCAAGCTGTAAAAAGCGGTGATATCCATCTAGTATTAGCATTATTCCTGAGTTTTATCAACACATTAACAAGGCTAATTTAGCCTGAAGGTCGAGGTCTAAGAAGTAAAGAGCTAACAAAACCTCAACTTAGTCCAACATGGATATCACCAACTTTTTTCTTTACTCCACTAACTCCCATATCGAGGGTTAGTTAGGTCCAGGGCTAAGCTAATCCGGGGCTAGTTTAGACCTCAACTGGATATCCCCACCGTTAGACCTCGACCTTTAGGCTAAATTAGCCCTGTTAATGCGTTGTTAAAACTCGGGAATAACGCTAATACTAGATGGATATCACCGCTTTTTACAGCTCTGGGCTAACTGCTCAGCGCTAAGATAGTCCTCGACCTTTAGGCTAAATATTGCTTAGTCCTCCACTTATTTCGTGATGGATATCACCATTTTTCCTTATTACCGAGTTTAGCCAAAAGGTTAACGTCAACCCTCAACAGGATATCCCCACTGATAGTACTTGTTCATCATGGAGCAAGGTGGTCTGATTGGTACCACCACTATCTCTATAGGTCCCATAGGTCCCAGGTACGAGCCTGGCCCCAGCCATATTCAGGAAGAGAAATACCTTGTGATGCCTCGCGCTCATGTCGATTGTGACATGTAAAATATTCTAGGAATTTCCAGTCGGAATCATTTTTCTCGCTTTCTAGAGCTGCGAGCACGTCTCAAGCCTCCACAGTGCCTATGTTCGTTATCAGTTTGTGTGTCAAATACCCTATCAACAAACTGCCATAGAGTTTGCTTTCTGAATTCTGTGACTTTTCTAACAGGAGATAAAAAACAAAAATGTTACCACATTACGAGGGGTTAGGCACTAATGGTGGGGATATCCAGTTGAGGTTTAACTTAATCCTTGGGTTAAGCTCGGTAATAAGGAAAAATGGTGATATCCATCACGAAATAATTTAAGGGCTAAGCAAAATTTAGCCTGAAGGTCAACGGCTAACTTAATACTGAGTAGTTAGCCCCGAGATGATATCCATCCAGGATTAGCGTTATTCCTGAGCTTGAATAACATTTTAACAAAGGTATATCGAGGGCTAATTTAGCCTGAAGGTCGAGGACTAACGGTGGGGATTTCCAGTTGAGGTCTAAACACGACCGGGCGTAATGTAA
>JAHWFP010235926.1:0-16047 GCA_023313725.1 Lithobius niger
TATCATATGAAGTAAGGTAAGGTCTGTTACCTACTTGGAAACGAGAAAGAAGAGAACCTGTAACTGAAAATACCTCGGATTAGGACATCAAACTCCGGGATGTAGTACACGTTAGGGGTATACACGACAATCTATAATTCGATAATATCGCGATAAAAACTTTCGTCGATTATCGTATCGTACTTTTTCAGCCTTATATCGAATTATCGTGAAAACCCCCGATGCTTAAATTGTCATATCTCGGAACCCGTAATAGCTAAAAACAAGCGGTTTGCAGTATTGCGTGCGGAATTACAAGGGCTCTCCAAACCAGTGTTAAATACTGTCGCCAGCCACTTTAGGTGATTGGAGAGTCAGTTTAATGCAAACAATATTTAAGCATTAAGTAGAAGCACAACTGCTCAATTGTTTCTACATTGAGGAAGCAATGTACAATAGCAAGTGTGCTTTCATGTCTACTGACCAAATGGCGAGTGCCACATTCACATTCGTGAAGGCTGCACTGTAGGCTTCGCTTCAGCCAAGGTTATTTTTTAATTAACAAAATAAAAATGTTTATTCAGCCTCAAAATTTGTTTTATCTCGATATTATCGATTATCGCGATAATTGTAAAAATTTTATCGAGATAAAACATTGTTGTATCGTGCCATCCCTAGTACACGTTTTAGTTTTTAAAAAAAAACCCATTATGGTATTAGTTTCATGTTCTCTTCTTTCACGTTTCCGAGCTGATAAACAGCCCTTATCCAACCCTCCTTTGTATTCGATTCAAACAAACAAGTCCTCTTGTTGAAACGTAACACAAGCTGCATAGCTAGGAATCCTAACTATGGGGTATACGTTTCGTTTCGTTACAGGACTTGATTGTTCAAAGTGAATCCTATGAAGGAAGGTAGAGTAAGGGTTATCACCAGCTCGGAAACTAGAATGAAGAGAACGTGAAACGGAATTTATTAATGGGTACGGGACACAATTTCGGGATCCAGTAGGTGTTTTAGTCCCAAAAATTCCCGCAAACTCCTAGCTAAGCAGCACAACGTATAGGGTGAAATATATACGCACAAGTTGCTGTAAATTAGATAAACGCAAGAACAAAATAAATTGCACAGCGAAAATTATACAACGTAATTCCTTCTTCGTTGCGTAGAATGGTGCCCTAGCCACTCCTATCACCTTTAATAACTGGTTCAGCGAGGCACCTATTTGCCAGGTTGTGACAGCCTATGTACTCATAGGGCGTGCCGATAAAGGCGTTTTTAATTGAATGGGGACAGACTGAGTTCGAATCTGGGTCATGCCACACCGACGAAACTTAAGTGCATAAAGGTGGCTTGCGTACTACTTGTGGCGTGTGCCTTCTTTTTCGGCGAGGGGGGGGGGGGGGTGAGGGGTCATGCCCTTTCGGGAGGTAAAATTATGATTTAAAACTTTTAAAACAAAGTAAAGAAACGGACATGTTAAAAACACTGATTTCCGCACGTGATATTGATTATTTCTACATGATCCACTTAAAACAGCTGACGTTTCGGTGATTAACTGAACTGAAGGGCAAATTCAAATTTAATCTGCGTGGTGGGTATTTAGGGTTGGTTTTTAGAGCAGTCATGGTCTGATGATGGCGTTGACAAAATCCGAAACGTTACCCGATTTTAAGGGTTTTAAAACTTCATGAAGGCGTTATAAAAAAATTGGATTCAATTCAGTGAGCTGTGACCATGTTTTGTTTCTACGTTTAATGTTAAAATAGGGCCGTAGGAAGGGTAAGGCGAGAAGGCGCCTTCCTCGGGGCGCCGTAAAGCACAAATGTACGTATTTTTTAAGTTTAACTCTGTAAGAAGAGATGTGCTTTGACTTGGTTTAATGTTCGCTTCGCAACTTCCGGATGTGTTAGTGATCGATTATACGTTTAATTCTTTTAATGATAAGATAAGAGAGAATCGAAATTAAAGAAAAAAAAAGTAATAGTCTGTAATTTACAATAATAAAACTACAGTGCGTAGTTGAATAAGGTGATATTAACCTTTTTTTGCATGGTACCGTGGAAGTGAGTACTGGATCGTGGTGGAGCACAAATATATTATTTAACTGATGACGTGGCACACAAGTTTATGTAAGTGAATATCAAATAATAGTTTAGTTAGTATTTAGTTATGTAAGCCTCAAACATTCTTGAATTTTTGTTTGTTTCTCTTGAAATAGCCAGCCCTGGGGGTGGGGGAGGAGCGCTTAGTTGGTTCGCCTTAGGCGCCAAGGGGCTAGCTACGGCCCTGCAGAGGGAAGGGGTTTAATGAGGCTTAATGGCACGTCGGCAGCTAGGTCATTAGCGCTAACCTCAGTCCAGTGCAGTGGTCGAAAATAAAGACCATAACCTTTAAAACAAAGGATATTTGATGATTACACTGCTGATTGCTGATTTCACGGGTTCGATGCTCAATATGGACATGCCATTCCTTTTTTAAAAATATCTTATATTATTTCTCTGAATGCAATAGTCCAAAAAAAAATAGTTCCTGCCTCACAGTTACATCTTCCGGCGAAAATGTTGCTTTATTGCAGTTTTCTGGTACGAAGTCGTGATATCAAACGTTAAGCCCTTTTGCCGAGTAAACCCCGCTGAGTAATAGTTCGAATGTTAACCCTTTACTTCCCAATGGTAGGCGACTGCGGAACGGCAAAAAACAAGTCCCAACGCGCAACGCGAGCTTTGTGAGGGGTTCCCGGGGACCCCGAACAAAGTGAGCAGCAGCAGTCGTCGTCTTCAAACCAAGTGAATGCCGGTTCGAATCCCGCGACTGACCCAACTATCATATAATCTAGTTCGGCATGGGCAAAAAAGGGTTAAATGAAAAGTCTGAAATTTGCTTACTGCGAAAGTTTGAAGCATTTCATTTAACGTTGAACTGTTTCACTAATAGTGACTTGATTGTCAAGCGACCAAAGTTTCTCAATCAACAGACATTTCAGCCTTTTCTTTCTCGCTGTTATTTTTCCTCAGATACCCTGAAAACAGCTAATCTGCCTTAGCTTTAAAAGACACAAGTGTCTAGTGATCGCCAGGCTCATATACATTTTATCTGGATAGGAAGGACGTTAATGTTGTCGTTGAGTATTGGCACGGAAACAATTACAAGGTTTTCGAAGGCAGAACCGCAAACATGCCAGCGCCTTCAAATATCCCTCGCGGATACAGCCAAGAGGTTGGGAATTGACAGTAACTCCATTTAAAACCTTAATTGATTGACGGCGAATGAAAAAAAAAAACCGAAAGAGAAGAATTTTCGGCCTGCAGAGCGATGAGCGACAACTCAAAGTAAGCTACTTTAAATTGACCTTTTCAGTGGATTGCATGTAGCGGCACGTTGGTGCCATTTTCCTGTCAGTTCCTCACACCAACCCATGAAACCCACCAATGGGTGAAATCTGGATCAGGAGAGAAATATGTCTTAAGAAGAGGAACAAAATTCAAACAGAAAATTCAAACAAAACTAAAAACAAACAACTTATTCCTCTTTATATTTTAAAATTACGCGAATGTGGTAAGGAAAGGACAAACTGATTTGGCATTTTGCACTGTCGATCTATCAGCCTTTCTGTCTTTTTGTCAGTTTACGTTGCAGTTACGGAAAATAAATCCCATAAATCCATTACAATGCATTTTGGTAGGTTTATTCTTTGAACTTAAGCTGGAGAACGTTTATGTACGGTTTTACACCAGATGATAAAAAAATGATGCCCCCAAATAGGATCTAAAAACGATTTTTGGCTTATAATGATGAAAGAGTTCACCGGATTGTAACACAAACTAGTTATTGGTGCAATTCAGAATTGAATTTTAATGAAAATAAATAGGTAATTAAGTTTGCAATAATCCAAAATAGCGACTTGAAAGTAAGGGTAAAACGGTTTGTGGTTTGTAACTATAAACCGTTCATCAGGTTTAAATGCAGACCGGAATCTACCGAATTTAACTGTCCTGCAAAGTAAGGTAGTTTCCAATTTCAGCAAAAAGACAACGCTTCTTATACCTAAATTCATAATTTATATAATAGATATAAACCGAAAACTCACTTCTTGAGGAGCCAGGTCTGCTGTTCACTGCACTAATAGCCTAGGAGCCACTGTCTTGAGTAGGTAGGTTCATCCTTAAAAAATTTGCTCTGCTGTCAATTCAAAGGGTGGCGGGAATGATTTTTCATTGATCGTATGAAACTATTCCTAACAGAGAAGCCATCTTGGAAAATGGCCACCAAATTGAAACAATTCATATCTTGTTCTCACCGTGCTGAGTGCTGACACCTTGGTTAACTTAACCACCCTGCAGTTATCTTTGTTATAGTAATGAGGAAACGTGTTTCAGCCAAAAGGTTGTCCCAGTTACACTTTGTTCAAGAATCTTATGAGGTAACTGCAATGTCACTATGAAATTGATAGTAGCAGTTCTAGCCAGGCCAGAGTGGCCCAGTGACAACCCGCACCATTGCACTGTAACTGAGGTTGACGCTAATGACCTACCTGTTGAAGCGCCAATAAACCTCAATTCCCACCCCCCTCCCTTCAAGGATACACTAAAATTGAATTTGGATTGCCAATGTAACTGTTCCCCCCTACACTTCCCCCATTTTTGTATATTTACCACTAGTTTAATTATATCTACGATCTGGTGGCTTCACCGAAAATCGAATCAGATAAGTTACTTGATTTCTGTGTCGACCGTTAATTCTTTTCTGTGACTTCAGAAAAATCGCTGGGAAGCAACTAACAAACACAAGAAATGACTTCAGCCACCCGCAGTAACACAAGACGTAATGTAGGCTTTTACATATCGGCTATTAAAGCCCTTCTTACCGCCATGATTCACGATTATGACTGATTGGCTTGAATTCTCCAAAACACTTCAAATTAATAACAGACGAAGCGTTTACTTTGACAACAAGTCCCTCTTGAGTCATTGTAGTGCACTGTTATATGTGTTGTGTAATTGTGCCAACCCTTCTGGAGGGTAAGTTTTATTTCTTTATCATTCCTTTTCATGATACCTAGGTTATTACTGTAGTAATATACGTTTAATGTTTGTTACCATTGTTTTAATGATTGGAATGTGCCATGTTTTTGGTGACCCACGCCCGGTGACCCATTGAATTCTATGAGTCTGAACCAGTAACCCATAGACCCAGATTGCCTAACTGTCAATCCTTGACGTGGGTTATTCTACTAACCCGGATTGTGTAGGTGCCTTTGTATACTGTCCAACATGGTCTAGTCAAGTAGCTAGCTAGCTACCACTGAACCGTATAGCCAGCGGGCAGTGTTACCAGTGTTAAGGGTCAATGTGGGCCAGCGGGTAATTTCAAACTCACAAATTTTCGTTAGGTACATGTCCAAGTCAAGACATTTGTTTCATTCCGACAGGAAGGAAATGAAACCACACCACGAAAAAGGGCAACCCTGTTACTTTCCTCCTTCTGTACGTCATAGGGTTTTTTGGGTGGTGCACTTATAATGGGTGGTCATTAAAGTAAGGAGCCTCGACCACTCAAGTAAACGTGCGACTTCAGAGATTAGGGCTATTGGAAATTCAAATTTAATTTGCCTTACATACAGCATCAGTATCTTGTGAGCTGTGTAGGGTGTATCGGGTATACCCTGTAATTACCCAGTGCCCAGCGTATGCGGCCACTTTTGAGAGTACCCGGTGCCTGGCCAGGTAACTGAAAATTCCGGGTACCGGCGCCGGGAAACGACTACAATAAACGCCCACATTTAGCGAAAATATTGCCGATGAGATAGCTAAAAGTAAGACCGTTTTCCTCTTTCTCTACTTCGCCTATACTTCACTATCTCTTCGCTAATGAACTCACTCATGGTTGCTAGGCAACGGGAGTTTGTGTACTATTTCACGCCTCCTACCTCTGCCAAGAGAAGAGTGGACCAGACCAGTCACGTGGCTACATGAATGTGCTATATAAGCGCGCGCTAAACAAGACTCATTCAGATAATTTTTTTTGTTTTTTTGTTTTCGGCATCAATGATATTGATTTTCAAGTTTTAATCTCTTTTAGTATTTATGTAAAAGATATAACGTTTTTCAAACGTTTTTTTAAGTAAGTTCGAATTTTGTTTTAATGGGGAAAAAAACCTATTTTTGAGAAAGCCAATTAATTTCCCCTGCTTTCTTTGATTGATGGATTGTCGTTGACTACCCGGTTCGAGTACCTGGTACCCAGCAGGGTACAGTTCTCTATACACGGAAATTACCCGGTTCCCAGTACCGGGCAAAATCCCTTCCTAGTACCGGGCAAAATCCCTACCCAGTACCGGGCAAAATCCCTAACCAGTACACCCTACAGCAGTATTTCATTCAGTCATCTTGACGTCATTATCACTGCCATACTTCTATACGTGAAGTATGGCAGGCAGCACACACACACACACTCACACATTCAAATACGAACGGAGCTTTAAGCCCAACGGAATGCTGTCTTCTGCAGCAGGCAGCCCGTGCATGCATTTACTCGTTGGCTTTCCTTCGTTCGTTCTTGTAAGGGACACCAGGGCGACTGACTGAACAGTTCAGGGTTCTTCCTCGCAATGTGAGCATACTGAATAGAAATTGGTAGTAACGAAGCGTGACTGAAAGGATTTTATCGACGCTCTCGTCGTGTCAGCGTCCCACTTTGCCGCCGACACACTGGCTTCTCTTAAGAACGTCCTTTCTTGTCTCTTCTCTTTTGTGGAGAGAAGAATTATACTAAAATTTTCTCGCATGCTCGTTCTGAATAGCGGGGGGGAAAAGCAAGAATAGAGGGAGGTGACCTTGAAATCAGACGTGAAGCACTGCTCGTTGTTGAAGTTATGCCCGATTAGAACAATCCTGCGGGGCCTGAAATAGGCGAAGAGCATTACAACTCATTATGAACGCCCGACGATTTACTTTTTTTTTTGTATATACCTTTCGTGGATGGTGTTGTGAACGAAGATTTGGCGTGTGGAATTTTAAAATAGTCTAGAAATAAATGCTGCTTTAATGTCATCTAGTTTGTTGCTTTGGAGGCAGTTGGAGCAGGGTAACACCTGAATTTGTAAAAAAGGGTTGCTTTGGTAAGTACAGCGCTGTGCACATTGTTTAGTCTTCTGTCTTAGCAGGACGCCTCCGTAAAGCTACGCCGAGTCTTCACACTACACTGTCAGCATCCAGCATATCATGAACACTGGCTTCAGTAGCCACGTTGGTCAATCAAATCATGGGGCATAGTGTGACGACGATTCGACTAAATGGATATTCACTGAACCAGTGCTTACCTGCTATATATAAGCTGTCGTCATGAGGTGCTGTTGGCTTAGACCAACTTTAACTTCCGTATGTAACATCTATAAGTAGTATGTACCTTATGCATTCTTATACATTGTGTTCACCAGGGACAGTTAATCAATTTTGGATATAGGGTCATTATATACTTAATGCTACGCGACAAAGCAGAACACTGCGAAATGTTTGTGAGCGCTTTTTTAAAATGTTGTTATCCAAAGGTTCCTTCCTGTATTGTGAGTGCAGCTTGGTTGTAGCATGACGGTAAATATTATAGGCAAAGTATGCAATGCCATATTTTGTTTGGAAACGAAACAAATGAGTTTGGAACCGAAACAAACGACAGGCACCAAATTTCCTCCAGCATATCACGAATGACTTTATTTGTTTGTTTGTTTGTTGTAATGTGATCGTGGAGCAGAAAACCGTTTGGGTACAGCTACGGAATAAGTCCAATCTAATCTGGGAAGTTTTAATATGTATATTGTAATGTTTGCTGATAGATGTGCGACCAGATATTTTATTGGTCATTAATTTTGTTCCATTGTACCCCTTAATGAAGAAACAAACCCCTTCTGTTGGTTTCTCAACAGTAAGGCCGTCTACAAGACAAAGCAGCAGCTGCTTATCATCTTTGTTTCGACTCTGCTGCAGTGACGTCACAGAATTTCGTACCGAGTAGCGAAAGCTTGGGAAATCGACCGTTCACTGCATTCCATTCCAGCTACTGACTTCAACCCAGCAACATTTGATGACGAGGAATAACTTTAGTCGTAGTTAATAGGCAATCATATGACGTAACTTCAACCACCATTATCAAGTTAATCTGTGACAAGCCATTTGAATTGTGTGCAAAAACCATTCATCGCTGAATGGGTCACGTGTTTATCCGACAGGGTGAGGAGAAGGTTACTTTACAACCTTTAAAACTCGACCAAACAATTTCTCTTCTATGTAATGTATTAATTTAAAACGCACATTTTCTGCCATGCACTTTCTTGGTAGAGGGCTGCATCCGATTCCGACTGCAGAATTCGCAACCAACCCAAAAATTTGATATCATCGCCCAACGACATCGCCCGTAAGCATTCTTATTGGCCGCAGGACCTGGTCGCGCGACTTGGCCGCCTAGTGCACAGGGGCCCTTAATGGTTTCCTACATTCGACGCTTGTACATCCTTCTAGTCAAAAGTATGTAACACGGGCCCCCGCGCACTAAGCAACCAAGCCGCGTGACCAGATTGCTGCGGCCAACAAGAATGCTTGCGGTATATGTAGCACCGCACACTTAACCGCCGCGGCCAGTCAGTCGGGATCCCGGGCAGCGTGCAGGCGACCACAGGGTGACCATACTTACTCCGTGGTTATTTTTCACCACATACTTACTCCGTGGTTATTTTTCACCACATACTTTCTCCGTGGTTATTTTTCACCACGTGATCGAGAATTATCAATGAAAAACGGAAGTGGCCGCGCAGAACATCGCCATGATTTTTGAACACGACGACCACTGGCTGCACGACCTGGCAACCCAGCGCGCGGGCGCTGGTACGGAATTTTGGAAAGGGTTTACCCGTATTTGTAGAACCTGGAAGCTGCAAATTGTAGGGAAACCCGACCCGAAACCACAAAACTGCTACAGTTAAACCAGAATCGAACAGAAATGCAGTTTACTGGTGGATGTCCGAGGTTAAAACTGTAATAATAATGTAATTGATTTTTCATCTAAAAATTTAAAATTTGTTTGAAATCATGCGAAATGGGTATTTTCACTCAATAAACGACCCGACCATTCATGGTTGATCGTAAACCTACAAGGAAAATCAAAATCAAAAAGGAAATTAATGTACATAGTACCTTTCGTATATCGTTTTTTTCCCATATGCTTCCTGTTGTTCGTCCGGTTTCATTTTATTTTTATCCTAGACTAGCTGAACTACCCGGCTTCGCTCGGGTGGCGTAATTTTGACCTTTACTAAATATTTCCCTCAGTTTCCAACAATTAGAAATGTAGCTGTAGCCAGCGGATAGACTGGCCTTCTCCCCTACCTATTCCCCTACCTAATCTACAGCATTACAATGCAAAGAGCAGCTGCTCACTATCCCCCCCCCCCATTATATTTATTATTCGAATGGAAACGCATGTTAAAGCACGATGGAAACCTTTGAGTTTCGCCACTTTTCGCGTGATTCGTACTGAGATCCCGAGAAGCAGTAATAAATGTTACCGATTTTCTACATTCGTCCTGCTTTCGGTTTCGTTTTCAAGAATAGTGGCATCTAGTGGGCGGTCTTCGAAGCTTGTTCTCGCGTCCGCGTGCTGGACACTATATTGATAACAACCAGGCAACTATGACAGGGAAACCCTCAATTCCTTTCAAAGATAACAGTATCCTGCCCTACTTTGGTCCTAGTTTCGTTTTGATAGTGGTTTTGTTTGAGAGCGAGTTGTTAGTAGTGGCATCTAGTGGGCGATCTGAGAAGCTCGCTCTCGCTCTCGCTCCGTCTGGTCACTCTCGCGCTCAGCTCTACCGTTTTCCTGGGCAACTCTCTCTTATAGTATAGGATATTTGTAATGAATATCGCGTTAATTTGTAATCTAAGGTTTGGGTAAACAACATTTTTAACATTTAGTTCGTGTATGAGTTTACCTTTTTTATTTATTTTTATTTTTATTTATTATAAGTCGAGGAAGACTGGGCTTCGCCGGCGTTCGTATAGTTGAAAGAAGCCAGAAAAAAAACCCAATATTTTGGTCTTAAAATTACGAACACATGGTATAGTTAACGGGAATAGAAAATAGCTTAGTCTAGCTCAGTAATTTCTATTATTTGCGATTATCAGCGGTTATTTTTTTTCGCCCGCGAGTTACCCAAAACCGCACATAATTGTTATTTGTATACCCGCAGCACTGAAACCCGCACCAAATTATCTTTTGGAATCGAACCGAATCGGAAATGAACTGGACCGCAGTCTGCAGATCCGCTGCCGACCGCCATAGGCCTATATTGGGCGAGGACTGTCATCCAAAAACAATAGCGTCATCACATCCATTAACCTGATGGTAAGAACAATTTTATTTCTGTCTAAGTGTGTGTCGTTTTTAAAACTAGGAAACATGCTTTGGGCTTATTGCAGGGGGAGTGAACAGACCTTTATTTAAAATTTATATTTAGTGTTTATTTTTATGACTGTACCATTTTAGTTAATGCTCTTTAAAAATCTGGGAAAAATGCTCACTCGGCTACGTTTGGGTTCTTTGCCTCTTGGTGTAACGTACTGCTGTTATTTGCAAGCCTTTGTCTTATTTTAGCTTTTTTCTTCAAATAGGCCAAAGCTACGTATCATATTTAGTGTCTGTTTAGTTTTTTTTCAGCTTCTTTCCACATCCGACACTAAAGATGTGAGCTATCGCGACCTACTAAAAATAAAATGTTAGCTCTTAGGCCTACTTTATCCTTTAGGCCTAATTTTTAGTTGTCATTTTTATTTCGTAAGTAGCAGCTGCGTTTGAGATTAGGCTTATTCATTAATGCGCCACGGCATCGAGACTATACACGTTGCCGTGGTAACAAGGAATCTTTAAACTATTAGATGCAGGCATGTTGTTGTTTCGTGCTATGGTGGAAATGCATCTTCTCATGTATAGTTTGGTTTTATGTATCACTTCGCCGTGATACGATGATTTAGGTTTCATAATTGGGATTCCCATCGCTAGTGTAATAGTTTCGTTGCCATGCTGAAGGTAATCCCTCCAAGCATTCTTTTTTCAAATGTTGATATGGTGTGTCATTAACGGAATCCTTTTGTTTTTTATGGTTGCGATGTTCCAGTATAGTGGTTAAAATGCGACAATCAAATGTTATTATTTCATTGAGTTATTATTTCATCATTTCATCGCTGAAGATTATCAGCTAGAAAGAACAACCAAAATTTAATTTGCCGTGTTTTTTAAAGTTCACTTGACTACCACCAACATGGTGTATTCTTCGTCGGAATTCCTTAACTATTCACGACTACAGATTTACAATGGTGAGTGTTAGAAATAAATTCGAAAATTTGTAATTTCTCCCGTAATAATGGTTCGATTTACGGCAAGTTTTGGCTCAGCAATACTAAATTGGGGTATCAAGCTTTGTACCAAATTTCATTCCAATCCGATCTTTCGTTTGGGCTCCACCCAGAATAAAAATGTGCAACCAACCAACATTTTGCAATTTGGTTTCCGTTATGGGCTACACTTCGCTCGCTTCGCTTGCTCGCTCGCTCCGCCACTTAGAGAATCTAGCTAACAAAAAAGGCTTAGGCTGATACAGTGAGAGAAATATACAAGCTCGAAGATGAGCTATTTTATTAAGTATTTTCCGATTATTCGATACTTCGCACTGAGCATCTTGTTGCCCAATAAGCTATCCATCCCATCAGCTTCACGCTATTCCGACAATTCCAAAACTTCAGTTTGAAGTCCATCCACTTTACCGACACGTGATACCTGAATGCTTTTAAGCTTGCAGCTATGACATTTGCTAAGCGAAAACGGTACGTCTATAGGGTTAGGTATTCAAAAGCGTTGGTAAAGCACACGCAGTTATGCTATTTTTACCGAGATCTTAGAGAAGATTCACTATTGCAACGAGGGAGGGTAAATATATTTTATTTACACTCAAGCATTAGCGTACAGATTCTCCTCCCCCCCCCCCCGGAGGGCAATGGCACCTTTTAATAAAAGGGCACAGTATAGTGTCCGCGGCCTGTCTTGAGTTCTCCGCAGAACGAACACAGAGAATCGATTGTACGTTTTCAGTAGCAGAGTGCCTTGTTGATATCCTAGATGGTTACAAAAACAATGGCGGCCATCGATTAAAGCCACCCCATCCAGGAAGACGTAGCCGCTCACAAAATACTTGCAAGACTCAAGATACACCGCGCACACAATTAGTGTTTTTCTGAGGACTTATTTCTTTGTTGTTTTACCGTTCTGCCCCTTTCTTATACTTTTTGGCCTTTTTTCGCCCCTTTTAGTTTCCCTTGAGACCCCCCGCATCAGCACACGTTGGCACAAAAGTCCTTTTTTTTTTACACAAAAAGTAAATTTTTCGAAAAGGGCAGGGGCGATGCCCGCCCCCCGCCCCTCCTGTGAACGCCGCTGCACTCGACAACGAAAAAAAAAAAGTGCTGAGAGGAAATAATAAAACTGGTAATTATAGCCGAACCAATGAAGCCAAGCTGAACCAAGCTGTCGACGCGCCATTAAGCCTTATCTCCCCCCCCCCCCCCAATGAACTAGTAAATCTCTGAATTAACAATAAATAAAAGATTGTTAACCCCCAAAAGAAGGACACATAAAAAAGAGTTGTAATGGACTTACATGTTTCAAAGTACTGAGCTAAACGTTGTGTTTAGCTTTTGGCTCGTTTTCACTCAAGACAAAACTTCCTTTGCACTCAACAAAAGAAAAAGATAAAGCCATCCGAGTTTTATTTCAAGCGGCGGAGGAATTTGATTTTTACCCAGATGATGAACGTTGGTGCCGTCGAACCAATAAGCTACTATACTAAAAACTACTCAATAAACAGGCCTGTCCAAGTGAAAACAAAACAATAATGAGGCATTGTTCGGCCGGGCGATTTGCTTTCTGCGTCTCCCAGAAAACAAAAATGTCAAAGCTGCCAGGCTAAAGATTTCACACTCCACCCGTCCGTACAACCGACTTCAGCAAGCAATACAACATTATTAGCCAGCGCAATTTTTTTCACACAACGATACTGGAAAATGCATCGACGTGCCAATTTTTAAAACGGTGCATCCACTGACTTGTATCACGGGATGCGCTGATTGAGTGAGCGAAGCGAACGAAAATCAGCGTTTGTTAGCCAGTGCGCGCAAAAATTGGATTGAACAAACTTAATTCGATGAATGCATTTGTTGGCCAGTGTGCACAAAATTAGTATTGAAGAAACTTAATTCGGTGAAACATGGACATACACATGAGAAACCAAACCGTGCCAGTGTAGCAAACGATGGATCCAAGACCAGCCGTGCGTAGCACGGGCTTCCTCTACTAAGCTAGTAAAACTACTCAATAAACAATGAATAAAAGAGTATTAACCCAAAGGACGAGCAAATGACAAACAATTGAATTTTGATTAACGTGTACTGAGCTAAACGTTGTGTTAGCGTTTGATTCAGTTTAATTCACTGCGTGTACGTGAAGCAAATAAAAAATTGAAACATTTTTACTGGCTATTTTTATAACTCAGTTTTTTTTTGTCTGAAGCGCACTAACATTGCTAAACCCTATTAACTCCTTATTATTTAGTTAGCACACTAGTGAGGTTAGGTTTCTTTCAACATTATTTTGCATCCAAAACACTATTCAATTTTTGACTTTTTTGGGGGGCTTTTAGGTGAATACATTAAAAAATATCGTAGACCAATGCCATTTTCGGTGTAGAGTTTTTAATGTATTTTCGTAAATGCCGAAAAACATCGATAACTAAAGAGTGTTTAGTAGGGATGGGTCGGTTTCATTTTTTAAACTTCGATTTCCGGTTTCGGTTTTCACTCACACAAAACCGTGGTTTCGGTTTCGGTTCCGTTTTTTGCCACCATCCAACCAAACCAGCAGCTATTTCTACTTTGTTTTCTTGTAACAAAACATTAGTATTACCAGTATTCTAACTCACTCCTGCTTTCACTTTCAGCAACGTCATAGACCATGGGCCTAGCTGTGGCACCATTTTCCTCTACTATTTTCTTTTTAATTTATACGTCATTTATACGTACAAAATTATAATTATTAATAAAAAAAAATAGGAAAACAGATCAATTTTTGATTTTTCGACACCGTACGAAAAGCCGTCACAAAATCCGAATCGGTTTCGGTTTTCAGTAAAAACCGAAAATTCGGTTTCGGTTTCCGACCCATCTCTAGTGTTTTGGATGAGAATTTGAAGGAACCAGCATCAGCCCTAGTCTTCTTATTTTAAACTCCTTGTACACAAAAAAAATTAAAAACATGCTTCCTTATTATTGTTTGCCATTAATTATAAATATGGCCGCGAATAGATGTTTTGAACACAACCACATTTTCCATATTAATAAGGATACCGCGAAAGGTGATTGTGGTTTGGTCTCCAGATTTTATCGCAATTTTCAATACTCTATTGTTGGCTTTCACGTTTTGGCATTTGCATAAACCATTTGCATTTAAAATGGGTTGACCCCTCTTACTTTTACGACAGAGAACGATCTAAACCTTACGTTTTGCAATTTCCTGGGAAACAAAATTGGTTTTAGAAAGGGTCGCGTGCAGTGGCGACGCTAGAAAAGCTAGGCGCCATTTGTCCTTTGGGGCAACCACCTTTTCGTTTCAAATGAAAGTAGAATGATAAAATATAAGCAAGAGAAACACTTACTTCGAAGGAAAATGTTAAAAGACCAGTTTTTCTTCCGTTCCCAAAAAGTCTCATTGTAAGCTGGGAAATGTAAGACCACTGACAATTCTGCTTCATCAAAAGTACGTGACGGCACGTCTCAGTAACAAAAGGCCGTCAGGGATTAGTTCGTGGAGTAATTTTAGTATGTTATTTGTCTTACATTTCCCAGTTTGTGTTGACACTTTTCAAAACAGAAGGATCGTGGCTTTAATTTTAAAGGTACATTCCGCCTGCCGTATAACAGCCACGCGCAGATCGCCACCGCGCATATTACCATATTACCGTTTCGGGAGATTCGGCGTAGCAATACAACGCTCGCAGCGAGGAACACAGCTACTATCTCAGTTAGCCTTGGACTTAGTAGACGAAACAACATGAACACAAAAGTTGTGTCGTCGCTAACCGGAGAGATTTGCGTATTTTAATATCACACTTTTTCTTCGGCGACCAACGGCATAAATAATTTTAATTTTTACCGCGTTAGTTTTTTTAGATTTTTGATCTCATGGTAATCATTAGCAAACGATTAAAAACTAGTACATGCACACGCACAGATGAAACGTCGTGGTAATTGTAAGCGCCCAAAGGATCATATAATCGCAGGATATTATTAAATTAGTTCCCAATATTCAATAGAAAATCTCCTAGATGCCACATTTTAAAACGGATTTTTAGCAAGGGATTGACTAACGGTAAGTAAATAGAACTTTGGGGGCCGTACTTGATGTGGAGGATCGAGAAACATGTCGTTGGGAGGAATGTACCTTTAACAGTTCCTTCGAATTTTTTTTTTATTCTTCTATAGTAAATTCATTTTTTAAACTATTTTTTGTGTGTGTGTGTGTACGAACGTTTTGCGATAAATGAGTTATGTGAGAATAATTTGAGATAATGACACAAATGGGGTATGATATAAGCTAATTCAGCTACACAAGTTTGTTGATAAATCAAGTAGGATCACGCACTTGGCAACAATTGCAAGACTAACCGACAGATTCGTATCGTTTTTCCCGTACATATTTTGCATGGACTATTTAATCTTTATTAGCACGTGCTGAGTACAAAAATTCAAGAGTTTATTTTTTTCCGCCTACTTAAAATAACGCTAAAATTTTGAAACTACCAAAAGGCACACCACACCAAGCTACACACATGAAAGCTACACACAGAAAAAAACTTCAAAGTTTTTCCATAAAAATTGTGGCCTGTAGGCAGGACTAACTGTGACAAGAGCTGGATGTGGGTGTTGAGCTCCATCATGTTTCGCCGAATCCCGTTTCGCCAAATTATTTTTTTCAAAA